>JABXWE010028911.1:0-23574 GCA_014611495.1 Limonius californicus | reverse complement strand
GATTAAAATATTTATTTATTATAATTAAACATAACAAACACAGAGAAAGCCAAGATAGCATAAAAATATATAGACATAACAATAAAATCTACAAGCAAAATAAATTATATAAAAACGGGAAAAAAACACTAATTGATGACGTATAATAATCAAGGTGCCGTCCACCTTGCTGTTCACATAAGTCAATCCGCTGCAGAAGAGAATTTTTGAACGAGTTAGCATGTGTGGGGTGATTGACCTACATGATTCAATAATTATTTCACGTAAATCTTCCTGAGTTTCTACGGGAGTCTCGCAGACGTCGTTTTTTCTTTACCCTACAAGAAATCTAATTGATTCTAGTTCGGACTATGTGGAGACTAAGGATGAATTGTACGTCTTGCAGTTAATCTGCAATGAAAAGTTTCATCTTAGTAGATTCTTGCAATTCTCTGGAAGTGGGCAGGTGTTCCGTCATTCTGAAACCACTTACGCCCTCTAATATCAAGAGGAATGTCCTTTAGGGGTTGAGACAAATCACTTTCTAAAAAATGTAAGTATATTTCCTCATTTGAACTCCCCTCAAAGAAGTACGTACCAACGATAATGTTGTCAACGATGCTTGCCGAATCCGATGTGGATTATTTTGTGAATTGAAATGGCAATTGTGTTCATCTACAAACCCGTTGTTACTAAACGTTGTTTCTTCAGAAAATAGAATATTTCTTAAAAACAGTGGAACAGTAACATCGTTTCTTAAAAATTGACAGAAATTCACTCGACGTAAGTAATCATCTTCAGTCAGTAATGTGTCGTTGTAAGGATGAAACCGGTTTGCTTTTAAAATGTTAAGTACTGAACTTTGGTTAAAACCCCCAGTTCTTGCAACTACTCGTTAGCTTATGTGGGGATTACCAGTTACTTGTTCGATGATTGTCGGTTCAGCTTCTACAGTTGTGACACGCCGTTGTCTCACCTGTGGCTTGGAAAACTGTCCATATTGCCGCAATGTTCTTTCCAAACACCTAAAGGCCTTATGTGGTGGAAGGAGTCTATCCGGGTATATTTGTGCATATCGTCTGTAACGGTATTTTCGCCTAGGTTGTCCGCAACCCATTTCGCACTGGGCTCAGGAATGCATACTTGGCGTTTCCCTCACTCTCCTCAGCATTTTAGGAACTGCGCGTGTTTGATTTTAGAAAACAGGATTTCCGGTGATTTATTCTCTGCGTCTGACAGAAACGAACATGTCGTTGAATTAGATTTTCTCGTTAAAGTGTGTGTCACTTTGAGTTCTTCTCGATTTTCTGAGGAAATCTTAACTTATAACGTGATCTATAGTAGATTGTTAGAATTACGTTATTGGCATTTATGTCGCTTTGATCAACGTTTCGATTCTATTGAAATTTTGTCGGGTCGATCGGAGTTTTACCGATTGGTAAGTTTATCCTTTGTTTAAGTTTTGGCTGACCTAACATTTCCTTGTATTCGAATTTACACAAGTTGGGGACGGCTAGATTTAATCGAAGTTCTCTGTACTTTCCATTGTTGAATCTGCTGCGTGCAAACCAGTTAGCTTGCGAATAAACCAGGTGTCGAGCACAAGGCCGTTGCAAGAAACAAGAACCAGATTCCAGATTAATCAGGGAACTGCACTTAAATTTTAATTTCGACGATTTTGGAGTCGATGTAAATATATTTATTTATGTGTACGAAATTTTTTATATTATATACGGGGTAGATAACACTAAGTTGTAATTGCACAGTGTGTTTCGAATTATTTTATTGGCATACTACATTGGTATTTTAGCGTGTACAAGTATTAGCGTACATAATCACGGGAATTTCACTTGATATACAGTGTAAGTCAACCGGAGGGGTAATATTGCGTTTTGTTCGGGTTTCACGGCGATTTTTGATTTCTTATCTGCGCTGTAGATCTTGGAAGGCCTTTCATGACTAGGGTGTATGACGCGGCTTGAGGGCGCTTGTTGGGGAAGAGAAACGCAGTATTTTTACTTTAGCTCAAAGTCATTAATTTGTTGAGGCTATATTGAGTGATTGCGTACTGGCAATTGTGTACCGATACAGGATACGAAAACACTTATACTTTAATGTTGTTAACTTGGGGTTTATGAACTACACATTTATGTTTTTTTGCTGATATTAAAGATTGTTGCGACTTATTATTTATTGTTTCCTATCATTGTATTCTGGAGTAACAAATTAAGTAAGTAATAAACTGTGGGTCCGACTAACCAATCGACATCTGCGTTAATGGTAGTGTTTTATTTTTACAAGTCGGTGGCGCCCTTTCAGGTAATTAACGTATAGTTAATTAGTATATTTATTCAAGCAAAGCAGAGAACCGCCCATCTTCGATTGAGGTTCCGGGAGGCTATCATTAACCAATTATTTACTTACTTAGTGTGGAGAAATTTCCCTTGGAAATTATTGTCAGGCGTCACACGTCGTACTGCTAAATCCGTCTCCCTTCTGCATTCTCCCAAAATCAACATCATATCCGTTTTTTCGCTATTTGAATACATTGAAACTGATTGTTATTACCACAAGAATAATTTTTTATGTCAAGTGTTATGATTACGCACAGTTTTCTGGTTCTCCATGTCCCAGAGTTAGCTTCTTTAGCGATGTTGACCACTCTCTTTATAGCCTCTACTGTGGTCCTCCCCTCTCTGAATCCATATTGTTCGTGTGCTAGTTCGATGTTCCCCTTCAGACTGGCGGCTATAAGCTACTCCGACAACTTTCCCACGCTATCAAACAGACAGATAGGTCTATTTTTGGACTTTTTAACTGCCTTCTTGCCTGGCTGTCTTCCACACTTCAAGATAGATTCCTTCCATAGCAATCTTATTCATTACTGACAGCACTGTATCTGGTATAGCTTGCACCATTATCTGGACCATCTCCGTTAGTATCTTGTCCGTGTCCGGCGCTCACTTTTTCTTCAGTCTGTTAATCTTCCATACTAAACATTTTAACCATCTGCACTTCTTTCTCTTCCGCAGTAACTTCTTGTGTGAGGAACAACTCCGATATAACACCACGCATCTTATTACTTACCCTGAACATTAGTAACGTAAATCCTTTTCATCATCAATCAGTCGGTAGCCAAACACTGCTAGTACCCGTCAAACAGTCAGTAAAGTTAAGCTCGGTTTACACCAGCCCACTTTGTATATTACATCAAGAAATATGTAGAGAGACTCCTTTAAAAAAAACTCCTTTTATAAACTATATATAATAAAAAAACGTAGCCCGTCCGAACATAGGGCTCGTAGAATGGGTGGCCTGTTTGGTGTCCAAACTACAACCGGCCTTACTTCAGGGGGACGTCAATGCCATTGGTCCGAGCTATTGCTACGGTGGCAATCGTTATGTCAAGTCAGAGGTTCTACCACCATACATATTTTATATATTGCTATACTCGAGGTATTAAATAAATACTACTAATAGTAATTATTCTTAAATTGGGCAAATATAATTAAATTGATGGTTAAACCTACACATTGGGCGTCATAAAAACAATATCAGATTCTTAATTAAGATATGTTCCTCTTGTTGAATATCCAAAATATACAAATCCATAATTTGTTTAATTGACACAAAATCAAAGGAAATTGCAACAACCTTTTTGTAGATCTCAGGGTCGCTGTTATAATCGGAAGAAAACTGTGTAGACCCAAATAGCTAGTAACAAAACATACACATACACAAAGAAAAGTTTAGGGAAAATCGAGAAAATTATCATATAGAAATTATTTAGCAAAATTAATTTCAACATTATAAGTGCTTTCCCTTAAACGAAATAATATTCAAATACAATATTCAGAATAAATATATTAAAACACCAGGTATTATTTTATTTATTCTTTGAAATGCTTGTTTTTGTAAAAAAAAACGCACCTATTTATTTAGAAAATTGCTTGTGTAACCGCAACCTTGGTGGAATCCAATCCTGTCTTGAATTTCGAAATCTGCCAGTTTCGGCGCAAACGGTCTTGCAGCACGTGACAAATTGCACGAACGAAGACTGGGAACTTATGGTTAATGAGCTTGTTAAACCAATTACTGAAGTGTAATGTTCTTCGATAAATCCAAATCTCAACCATACGTAAGTACATTAATTTAATTTTGCTTCCTTACTTGTAAGTATCCGAAGAATCACATGTTACGCCTATGGCTGTAACTGATAAGGAGCCCTTTGTCCTTATCGCCGGGATCACCAGAGAAACAACTACACGTATATAAAAATGGCTGGATTTATGAATCACTTAGTTCTACAAAATTATTACAACTTATTCTAAAACATATTTACAATAATACAAATAGATACAGCGCCACTGCTAGGTTATATTCTTCGGAACACCGCCAACTGCCAACTATACACTCTCCACTCTCTACCATTTACTATTTACTATCCACCATTATATTGGCTCATTCAATCTTAAGTGTCCATTTATAAATTTCCTTTTGCACCCATAAGCCATTACCTGATTATTAGTCAATTTCCCTTATCAAGCGTATTACTTATTCCACATTGCCTAATTTAATACTCTAATGTACTTTGGATTTGCTGAGTAAGATTACGTCACTACTTGCAACACAAATGTGTATGCAAGTAATTGAAATCACATTACAACAGCTATGAAGCAATAATAATTTAATTTATAATTTTAGATATTGAGTTCGTAACAATAACTTGCATTGATGTTATTAAATTTCTAACCTCCAATTTTCATGAGGTGAAAATTTTCATATTAGAGTTTCTTCTTTTCAATTTATTATATTTATTTTTTTTAATATCAACTTCCGAAGCACTTTCTTTTTATTTATTTAATTATATTTAGTTATTTTTAAATTTTTTTTTATAGATTCAAAGTTTTCAACAAGTGCATTTACATACGTGTCAAGTTGACAAGTCACATTGAAGATCAGCCCATAAACAGACGAAGCTAGAACAAACCAAATGAAAAAACCGACGCCAACTTTCTATTTTTCCATGAAATTGGAATTCTTCGGAAATTTTCACAAATTCTCCACCGTAAGTAATATGAAAACACTTTTAGAATGTTATCAAACATTAACACAATTTATTATCGTAACACTTAAATAAATACACAAAATTTACAATTTTGCGGAGCTGCGGAAAAGATTTTACAGCAATCACTTGTTTTTAAGACAAAATTCGTCGATTTTTAGCCCGTTGCCTAGCAACTGTAAAGAAACAAGCAAATTTTTATGCGTCTCCAAAGGGCTCCACCAATTATGTAAAAGCATTAAAATAACTAAATTAATTACAAATATCTAAAACTTACAATAACATTCTTATCACTAATATTAAAACGAAAAGAAACTTACTACTGTGTTACTCATAAAATTACACACATTTTGATATCTCACTCGGCATATTTTTGATAATGCATTTAGAAATTGACAAATAATTTTACTTTAAATTATAAATTAATAATTAAAAACAACTTCAATCTTAATCAAATTTAACACATAGCTTCCTCACATACAAGATGTGCAATGGGGAAAACAATAATTTATTCTGGACACACAGAAGAAAATGCAAACCATACCGAGGCAGTTGCCTTCATGATATCACGCACAGCAGCAGACTCATTGATGGAGTGGGAAGCGGTATCTGAAAGAATAATAACTGCGGGTGCATACGCCCCAACAAACGACAAAGAAAAAACGCTCAAGGAAGACTTTTATGAGCAACTACAAACGACAATCGATAAAATACAAGAAAGAAATAAACGAAATATACTTATACTAATGGGCGATATGAATGCAAAGATAGGAGCAGACAACACAGGAAAGGAACGTGTAATGGGCTTGGAACGATGAATGAAAATGGCGAAAGGTTCACAGACTTTTGCCTATTTAATAACCTGATCATTGGTGGAAGCATATTCCAACACAAGGAAATACACAAGCAAACATGGATATCACCGGACAACTAAGCACCTAATCAAATCGACCGTATTGCGGTCAGTGGCAAGGGGAGGCACTCGTTACTAGATGTCAGGGAAAAGCGCGGAGCTGATGTTGCATCGGACCACATTCTAGTAAGGGGAATAATCCAAATCAAGCTAGCAGCCACAAGAAATAAAAACAAGATAGAAAGAAAGATATTCAACACACGGTGGCTAACGAACAAGAAAACTAAATATAAATTCGGAATACGTCTAAAGATGAAATATGAAGAAACACAAAATGAAGAAAACACAGAACAAAAAAAGAAAATGAAACAGGAAGACAGGAGAGGAATATAGAGGAACTGTGGAAAAAGAGCAAGAAGATGTATTTAGAAACAACCGAAGAGATACTTAAAATTCGAAAGAGAGAAGACAAGGAATGGATGTCCGAAAGAACATGGAAGAAAATTGAAGAACGCAAAGAAATAAAAAACAGAATACTATCCGCAACAAACGAAGAAACAAAACAAATACTACAGGCAGCATACCACAACAAACACAAAGAGGCTAAAAGGGGTGCAAGCGCAGACAAACGGATCTACAAGGAGAAAATGTTAAACATGAAGGAACTCTATGATATTACTAGGAAACTATATTATAGCTAGGTTGGGCAGAAGGTCGACAAACCAAATACGAGACAAAGAAGGAAATATCATACGCAATCAACACGAAGAAATAAACAAATGGAAAGAATACTTCACAGACATACACGACACTGAAAATTCTACCCCAGCGAAGAAGAACACATCAGGGAGATTCTGAACATAAACACACAAGAGATTACATGTAAAGAAGTAAAAGAAGCAATCAGGAAGATGAAAAACGGAAAAGCTCCGGGCATTGATAACATCACAGCAGAGTTAATTAAAGCCGACATCGAAACTAGCACAGCTATAATACATACACTGGTAAATCAAAGTTGGCAAAACGAAGAGATGCCGCAGAAATGGAAGAGCGGGCTTATAATAAAACTCCCAAAGAAAGGCGGTATCACCCAGTGTGAAACAAATTGGAGAGGCATAACATTGTTTGTACCATCAGCAAATTACTAACGCGCATAATGCTAGAGCGAGTGAAAGAAGCAATCAACTAGGCATTAAGACAAAACCAAGCAGGGTTTAGAGCACGCAAATCATGCATTGACCATATCTGCACACTGCGAATAATCATAGAGCAGTCAATTGAGATGAACAGCAGGATATACCTAAACTGTATAGACTTCCAAAAAGCCTTCGATAGTGTAGACAGAACGAGGATGTGGAAAATACTAGAAATATACGGAATACCAGATAAGTTCATTCGCATAGTAAAACAATTCTATAATAACTACACAGCAAAAGTCGTTCATAATGGGAGTGCCTCAGACCCGATACAGGTAGGAAGTGGGGTAAGACAAGGGTGCATTCTGTCACCAACTCTTTTCCTAATACTAATCGATTGGGTCATGACAAAAGCAACAAACAACAGACCCAATGGACCCCTTTCACACAACTAGAAGACTTGGCATTCGCTGATGATATAATGATATGCCTACTATCTCCAAATGGCATCAGACTAGACGGAGAAAATCTAAAAAGAGTAGAGAAGTTTTGCTACTTGGGTAGTATAGTGGACAAAGATGGAGGCACAGAACAAGACATAAAATCACGGATAGGCAAAGCACAATATCAGTTTCATATACTCAGTGACATGGAAATCGCAACACCAAGAAGGGGTAGGAATTTTTTGACCAAACTTTGTAGAAACGTTTAACTACTAAAAGGTAGCAATTGATTAAAATTTCATTCATATGGATCAAGTGATAATGGCCTATCTGACAGTTCTTTCAGTTTTTGCGAGATTTTGTTGAATTCTTTATTGTTTTCGCTTTTGATCGTTTGTTTTGAGAGTGTAATCAAGCCAACGTGGAAATTACCGCCAATTAAGCGAATTCGACAGGGGTCGTATTGTTGGTTTGCGCGAAGATGGTTTTGCGTTCAGAGAAATTGCAAATCGCCTTAACCGGAACCAATCCACCATCATGCGTTGCTATCAGGCATAGACTAGGGAGGGTCAGGAAGTCGCAGAAGAAGAACCGGGGGCCGAAGAAGAATAAATGAGGTGGCAACAATGGCAACAAGAGACCCATTCTCCAGTACCAGATCAATTGCCGATCAATGGTTTGCTAACGAAGGTCGTCCTGTAACCCTTCGAACGGTTTACCGCAGAATCAGAGCTTTCGGCTTGCAATCCCATCGGCCACTTCTTGTGTTACCACTAACGGTTCAACTCCGACAGCAACGTTTGGAGTGGTGTAGGTTGCGACTGCACTGGAACCTAGAGTGGCATAGGGTGGTGTTCAGTGATGAATCCCAATTCTGTTTGGGGATGCATGATGGCCGTATGAGGGTCAGACGAACAAGTGGGGAACGTCGCAATGTTGAATTTTCTGTTGTAAGGCATGTGCACCAAACTGTGGGTATTATGGTATGGGGTGCTATAACTTATGGGAGTAGGTCCCGTTTGTTATTCATTCGAGGCAATATGAACGCCCAGCGATATGTGGATGAGGTGGTAGAACCTCATATTCTTTCATTTCTTCAGCAGTTGGAAGACCCACTTTTCCAGCAGGATAATGCTCGTCCCCATATTGCAAGACGTTCTATGGACCGATTTGCAGAGGATAATGTCAATCTCTTGCCATAGCCACCCCGATCTTGTTTGGGACATTATGGGGAGGAACTTGCTGCATCCTCCGCAGACGCTGCAAGCTCTACAGCACGAATTGCAGGTTGCTTGGGTCACAATACCTCAAGAGGAAATCGACCATCTGCTAGAATCGATGCCACGAAGAGTGGGGGAGTGTGTAACCAATAGGGGGGTACCAACCCATTATTAATAAAAATTATGTTTATATTTTGTTCTTTTTCTTTAAAACTTTAATCAATTGCTACCTTCTAGTAGTTAAACGTTTCTGCCAAGTTTGGTCAAAAAATTCTTACCCCTTCTTGGTGTTGCGATTGCCGTGCCACTGAATATATACTAAAAACAACATCAAACGAATTATCTCTAAACACCAAAATAAGAATATTCAACAAGAACGTTAAAAGTGTACTCTTATATGGCGCAGAAACCTGGAAGGTCACAAGAAAGACAACATCTAAAATACAGGTTTTTATAAATAGATGCCTCAGACAAATACTAAAAATCAGATGGCCGGATAAAATAACAAACATCGAACTATGGAAACGTACACACCAGGAACCTGTAAGCAAAACAATTAGAAAAAGAAAGTTGGAGTTGGATAGGCCACACTCTAAGCAACCCACAGAGGGATATAACTAAACAAGCGCTAGAATGGAGTCCAGCTGGAAAGAGGAAGCGTGGTAGACCGAAGGAAACATGAAGGAGAAGCGTCCACAGGGAACTCAACACGCTCAATAAAACATGGAACTAGATTAAGGAACTCTAAGGAAACCACAGAGGGATATAACTAAACAAGCGCTAGAATGGAATCCAGCTGGAAAGAGGAAGCGTGTTAGACCAAAGCAAACATAGAGAAGAAGCGTCCACAGGGAACTCAACACGCTCAATAAAACATGGAACTAGATTAAGGAACTCTAAGGAAACCACAGAGGGATGTAACTAATCAAGCGCTAGAATGGAGTCCAGCTGCAAAGAGGAAGCGTGGTAGACCGAAGGAAACATGGAGGAGAAGCGTCCACAGGGAACTCAACACGCTCAATAAAACATGGAACCCGATTAAGGTCGAGGCCCAATATCGAGTGAGGTGGAGACATATCGTGAATGCCCATGTTCCAATGGGAATGAAGAGAATTAAGTAAGTAAGTAAATTCCTCACATACATTAGCATATTAATACAAATATATTTTTTTCAAAAGAAAAGTATTAAATTCACAAATTTATACTTTAGTAAGAAGCTGTCAGAATGATAACATTTTTACTCATATTTGTTAAATTACAGCTCAAGAATGCACAATTAAGGTTGAAAAGTTTCCTCTATACCTTCCTGGAGATGAATATGAACCAAAACAACCAACTTTGCTACCTACGATTCAAGTCATTTCTTCTGCCCTAATCCAGTCCAATCCCATCAGCTTCTATTTCATCGTTCCATTTCCTTCTCCGTCTGCCTCTTCCTCTCTTCCTTGGTCCTCCCATTTTCCATGCTTTCTTCGCTATCCTTTATATTGGCATTCTTACTAGGTGTCCGAACCAACGCATGGCGTTTACTCTTATTCTTTGTTCAACCGACTTTACTAAGTCTTCTTCTTATTTCGTCGTTTCTCACTTTGTCTGTTAGTTTTAGACCTGCTATTCTTCTAAGTATCTTCATTTCACTCGTCTGAATCCTTCTCAGATTTATATTCAGAGTACACAGCTCGGAGCCGTAAGTCAGGGTTGGGACATATAACGCATTAAACATTCTTATTTTTGTTCTGTTTGATATTTCTTTTTTATTTATTATCTGTTTGTTTAAGGAGAAACATAATTTAGTTGTCGCTTTTATTCTTTCATCTACTTCTGCTTCTATTTTTCCATCTTCTGTTAAAACAACACCTAGATATATAAACTGACTAACTTGTTCTATTTCATCCTATTCTATTATGATCTGTATCTTTGTTTGTTTTTTTGATATTGCCATAGCTTTTGTTTTGTCAGTGTTTATTCTCAATCCGTGCTTTAGTAATTCTTCTTTCCAGATCTGCAGGATATGTTGCAGGTCATTCTCCTTCTTAGCCAACAGCACTACGTCGTCAGCAAATCCTAGGTGGTTCAATGTTATTCTTTTCATATTGTGATATCCCCAGGTAGCTTCTTTTAATTTGCTTTTACACTCTTTCATTACATCGTCCATAACTGTTGTAAACAGATAAGGACTTCAGCCCTGTCTTACCCCCGAGGAAGTTCTAAATTTCGTGGAAGTATTGTTGTTAGTTCTTACATAATTGTTGGTGTTAGTATACATGTTTCTTATATACCTTACTATATTTCTGTCTACTTTTACTACTTTACGTTTACTTTTATTCAGTATCCTCCGTATGTCGTTTCTACTTACGTTGTCAAATGCCTTCGATACATCAATGAAACAGAGATACATTGTTTCGTTTGCATCCAATACCCTTTCAATTATTTGTTTAATTGTATGTGCCGCATCTGTAGTTCCTCGTCCCATCCTGAACCCGTTTTGCTCTTCCTCCAGGTCCATTTCTACTTCTTTTTTTAGACGCTCCGATAAGATGCACTCGTATATTTTCATTGTTACGCTTAACATTGATATACCTCGATAATTCTTACACTCTTTTTTGTCACCTTTTTTGTACAGCGGCAGTACATATTATCGCTGTTTCCCAGTCCTGGGGAATTTCGTTAGTCTTCGCAATTTTATTCAGTAGTTCTAGTAGGAACTTCTTTCCTGTAACACCCATAGACTTCACCATCTCAGCACTGATCTCATCATATCCCGGCGCTTTACCTATCTTTTGTTTTCTTATAGCACTTTCAAGTTCTTCTATTGTTATATTTCCGTCCCTATCTTCCTCTATGTTTGCCCCTTGCGAGGCTAGCACTATTCTATTATTTACTTCCTCATTGTTACTATCTAACAGTTCTTTAAAATATTCTCTCCACCTTGCCATGATACTGTGATTATTCGTTAATAATTGTCCATTTTTGTCTTTAATATAATTGATCTCGTTGCCATTTTTCTTCTTTAAGTTTCATACTGTTCTGTAGAATAGTTTTTGGTTAGTAGGTATTAAAGTTCTCTTCCATTTTCAAACCAAAGTTCTCCCAGGCTTTTCTCTAGGCATTAAGCACACTATCTTTGACCTTTTTCCTGTATTTTTTGCCCCTCATAACTTTCTGTACTTTGCTGTCTTAGGTATCTTTTCCAAGCTTCCTTTTTCTTTTTTATGTCTTGCTTAATTGCGTCCGTACACCAATCTATTTGTCTACGGTTTCTATTTTCAACTGTTGTTCCACAAGCTTCTTCTGCACATTCAGTTAAGTTGTTTTTATATATTTCCCACATTTCTTGTACCTCTAATACGTTCGTTCCCTCACCGTAGCCTTCTAGTCTCTCTTCCATACAGGCTTTATATTTTTCTTGTATATCTTTTACTCTTAGTTTAAATATTCTAATTTTTCTGACCGATTTGCTTTCTATTTTCTTCTTATTATCTTTCACTTCTTGCTTTACTTCCATTTTCGTCTCTACCATATAGTGATCACTACCATTCACTGCACCCCTTTTTACTCTCGTGTCTCTTACTTTTTCCATTACCGCTTCCGACACCACTACATAATCTATAATGGATTCGTCTCTACTTTTAAGAACTCTCGCGTATTTATGCGCATGCCTGTGTTTAAATTTTGTATTTGTGATTATCATTTTATTTTCCATACAGAATTTCAGCAATTTTCTACCATTTCTGGAAAAAACTTCTTCACCATGTTCCCCTATGATGGGAGCGTACCTTTTCGCCTCTTTGCCCATTCTTGCATTCAGATCTCCCACTATTATCACCTCATTCTTAGCTTTTTCGACCGTTTCTTGTAATTTGTAAAAAATCCCTCTTCTACTTCTATCTTTTCGTCCTCGTTCGGACCGTAGCCCACAATGCAGTCAAGTTTGTCCGTTTATTCTCAGTTCTAGTTTTAGTATTCTTGCGTCTACATATTCCCAATCTATTACTTTATCTTTCCACTCTTTATGTATTAACCATGCAACCCCCTCCTTAGCTCTTTCTTGTTCGTCAACTCCACTGTATATTAGGAGATGGTCCTTCATTAATTTAGTGCCTCTGCCTTTCATCTTGGTTTCGGTTATTCCTAGTATTTTTAATTTCGATTTATTGAATTCCTTAACCAGTTCCTCTTCTTTTCCTTTTATGCTTTGTATGTATCTTCCATGTACCCATGCATAATATAATATATCTTACTTACTGACTTATTTTTATTGTTTATCTTCTCCATTTTTGTTGTGTTATTTATATTTGTTGTCCGGTTCATTGCAGTTTGTATCATAAAAGGGCCGTCCTGTGATTGTGAGTTTACTTTTTTGAAGCCTGTCCTAATATTACCAATCTTCCTCCTACTGCATCTGACCATTCATACTTGGTATGATTTATTTCTATTTTCCTATATCCCACTTTAGTTTTCTTGCCTTTTCCTTTTTCTTCTCTTGCGATCTCTCTAATCGCTGGCTGTATCCTTTGTTCTTCGCTTGATATATCTGAATCTGTGTATATCTCGAACTTTCCTAATTTGCTTTTATATTTAAATACCATTAATTTCTATTCGAAGTTTTTCAGTTTCGCTACAATCACCTTGGTATCTTTTCTCCCCGCTTTAAATGCCTCTTTTATCTCCACATTTACTTCTAATTTTTGTCGGAGGAAATCGTTTACTTCTTCTTTGATGTTAGCATTGTTAAATTCCGTACCGTTAATAATGATGTTGTTTTTCTTGCCTGATTTTTCCTGGTTTTCTATTTTTCGCCTCATCACTTCCATTTCCTTGCGCATTTCAGTTCTTTCTGTTTCCCATTCTACTTCTTTCTTTAGTATCTCTTCTCTTAAGCCCCTTAAATCCTCCCCATATTTTTTCATTTACTCATTTATGCTGTTTGTAGTTGCCTTAGTACTGTTACTTTTTTTTCTAAGGAAGGAGGGGAAATCTTCTAAAGACTCTCAGTATTATCTAAGGAGTGTCGGATTCGTTTGCGTAGGTCTGTCCCAAACGCTTACCCCCCTTCTTTCCATAGGCCTCAACGGAATCGCCTTCCAGCATTGCTTCATTGGGGCTTACACCTTCTCTAGCCACGCACTGTATTTACATTAACTTTTTTTTTCTTATTACTCATCCAGCATTATATCTTCTCTTCTGCTTGCGTCTGCCTCTCTTCTTCTTCCTTGGTTCTCATTATTTCCTTTACTAGTGTTTCTACTACCTTCTACTTCTCTTCGCTTTCGAGCATGTTAGGTACTACATTGTCAACGTTTAGGACTTCGCCAATATCTTGTATCGCCTGTTCTCTTGTTGTATTCCACCTATCACACTCTAGGATGGTATGCTCTGGCGTATCGGGTTCCCCGCAGTATACGCACCCTTCACTATCAATGATCTTCATTCTATGTAGATAGATTCCGTAGCACCCGTGTCCAGTTAGGAATTGGGTCAGATGGTATCCCACTTCCCCATGTTTGCGCGTGACCCAAGGTCTCACGGTGGGTATTTTTTTCTAGTCCACGCAGCAGTTGTCCCTTCTTGGACCCATTCTTTCTCCCATCTTCAGAAGGTTTCCTCTCTGGCCAGATTCCTCTGTGCCCTTTTATTTGCCTCGTTTATGTAGGTCCGCTCTAGCGCTAGCAGGTGGATGGGAATCGTTCCGGCAACCATTTGTATCGCCTTCGTTGACACCGTTGACGCACTAGCCACTCTTATGGCTACTTTCCTCTGCACCTTCTCCAACATCTTCTTGTATTTATTTGCTCGTACGACGTTGTTCCATATCGGCTCACCATAAAGCATAATGGAATTCACTACCGAGCACACCGCTCTCCTGCGTCCGGCTCTGGCTCCACCAATGTTAGGCATTAGTCGACCCAATTTTAACGCTGTCCCTTCGGCCTTTTTGGTTACCTCTTCTATGTGGTAGCCCATATTCATGTTTCTGCCAAATGTTATACCCAAATACTTTAGGCTGCGCTGACTGGTTTTTTCTACATCCCCCATTTTAACCTTAACAGATTTTAAAGTATTTTTCCCTGCAAGTATTATCATCTCCGTCTTATGCGGGGCCAGTTCTAGCTTTTTTCCCTCCATCCATCTTTCAATCCTGCTTATTGCCCATTCTATGTTTTTCTCGATCTCTTCCCTGTCGTTGCCACACACCACCAGTGCCAGGTCATCTGCATATCCAACGAGCGTGGTGTCTTTGGGCGTTTTAATCTTTAGTACCTTATCGTAGTACATGTTCCATAGTGTTGGGCCCATTATAGAACCCTGGGGTACACCACATGTCATGTTCATGCTTAGGCTTTCTCCCACCTGTATTCTTCTATTTTGTAGATAATTGCAGATTATCCTTATCAGGTACGGGGATATTTGTCTTTCCCTGCTGCTACTATCTAATTGAATTTCTTGAATCTGTGTGGATAAATCCTTTATTAGCTTTTCCAAATTTTCAGTGCCCATCTTTTTCCTTTCCTCTTGTAATCCTATATTTTGTTGAGATATTCCATCCTTTCTACTTTTTTTACACTCCTCCGCTTCCTCCTACGTTGCTATCGTATTTGATTTATATGTGGTTAAACAACCCATTTTCTTATAGAGTAGCTTAATATAGCTTTATTAAATTTAGCAATAGGATAAGGTATCTTAATTAGAGCATTCCATTTGTTCGTCCTAATAACCAAACCAAAAAAGGCGCTGAACAAAATTTTGTTTACAGATGGATATTGAGGGTTCCATGTTTAACACGATTTTTGTGCGTGTTATCTGAAAATCATATTAAATTTATTTATTTACGGTCCCAGTTAGTCAAAAGTATAGAACAAAACCTATAATTAATAACCCATTGAAAGTTTTTACAGCCAGATTACAATGAGCCTTTAATTTACTTTCTGATATTGTTTAACTTTATATTTCACTTTAGTCGTATATATAAGGACAATTTCTGTGTCGGCGTCTTAAACGTGGCCTTGCATACTATCATTTAGTTTCAATATGGAAAATATCAAAATGTTTAGCACTTTGTGTATAATTTCAATCTTGTGCGTTTCTTATGTGATGACTGAAGATTTAAGTAAGTTAGTTTAGATGTCACGTTGCCATTATATTGAAATATTTCATTACAGAATGCAAGGACGGTGTTAGGTATCTAGAAAATGATTGTAACTTGTGTAGTTGCCAGAACGGAAAATTGTCGGCCTGTACAAAGATGCTCTGGTTCGTAAAATAATAAATGGTTTTTAGTATTTTGATATAACTAGCAAGTAAAATTCTTACTATGTTTCAGTAACGGCATGCCTTCTTACGAGAAAGCCAAGCAGTGCAAAGTGAACACGGAATGGGCGAAAGGTTGCAATAAGTGCATGTGTGTGAAGGATTTGGGCACGATATGTACAAACGAGGAATGTCCTAATTAACATACAGCGGCAACAATGTAACTCATCAAATATCAAATAAAGATTTTTGTATCCATTAGTACAGTTTGTATTTCAGTTTGCCGTAGTATATTACAACGTTGCCGAACCGCAACAATGAGTTGTCTGGATTAAAACATGCTGAATATGCAGGACATTTTTAAACATAGGAAATGGTTATTGTGGGTAAATAATTCTCAACAACAAAAATACTATTTTTGTTTAAACTTTGGTGTTTAGAAATCTTTGGATATTTTGTAGAAGTAAATACTTCATCAGTACAAAATTTTATTTCAAAAGACCACGTAAACCGTTTCATATGCAGAAAAGGTCACAAATTTAAGGATGATTGAAAGTGTGGTAGTAAAGTTTTATGAGGCATATTGTAGCTGCCCGCATTTGCCATTACGCTTAAATTCTCACAGACAATTGAACTTTCGGACATCAGTTTCTGTCAGTTATTATTAAATATAATTTCTAATAAACTTTAGTTAATCTGTTCGATAATCACACGCCTCATTTATCTTGGAAACGACCTTTTGTTTGCATGGGTAAAGGGTCTGACCTTTGAAGTTATGCTGAATTTATGAGTCGAACTAACATTAATTAAGCATCAGCTTGCATCTACAATGAATGGAATTATAAAATACTTACCCAACGGTAATCAGATTTTATAGATTCCAAATGTAAAACAGTTTTTGCACATTTATCTTTTAGGTATATTTACTTTAACTGTTTTATTGCTTTTCAAAAGATACGCCTTTAAGATTTATATACTCTTGCATGCGTTCAAACCAATTTTCGAAACATTTCTTCCACTCTGAAGTTGTTATCAAAACAACATGGTTTTTGAAAGCTCAACAGCTTCTTGAGGTGATGTATGAAGCGGTGCAGGTTTTTTCCACCTACAGCACTCCGACCATAGGCCCATTGTGCAATCCGCTCTATTAGGCAAAAAGCCCAGGGCCCACCGCGAAGGCTAGCAGCTGGTTTAAGGGGATGGGCTGTAAATCTTCCGGTTCCAGTATTCCAGCCCCAAGATATTTGTGCCGCAGCCTCATGCCTGAGGCATTGGCACATTATGTGAAGAGAGGATTCTCGTCCCATGCATGGCATAATCTGCAAGTCGGATCATCTATAATGCCGATCCTATGTAGGTGTTTGTTCAGGTGACAGTGGCCAGTTAGATGTCCTGATTTACTTCTTGTTAAACTTTAGAAGCTCTTGAAACTTTGGCAGGGGTTCCTCTCCGATAAAGAGTTTAGCCTGCCTAGGTCCTTGTTGCGACGACCAGTCCTGAGCGAATTGGGTTTTCACCCAATTCTTCATTTCTAGTTTTACATTGCATTGTGGTATTCCGAGAACGGGTTCTGGTCCGAACGGGTGCCCATTAGAGCCCTGTCTGGCCAGTGAGTCCGCCTCTTCGTTACCATCCATGTAGCTGTGGCCTGGTACCCACAGCAGTTTTACTAAGTTATGTTCACAGAGCGACATTCAAGCACTAGCTCCGACGTTACTCTGCAAGACTTTAGGGCTTGGAGAGCTGATTGACTGTCCGAGCAAATGTAGATGTGTTTGTTTCCGAAACCTCTTTCTAGGTTTTCATGGGTGCAGGCCAGTATAGCGTAAACTTCGGCCTGGAAAACGGTGGCGTACTTGCCGAGAGAGAACGAAGTTTTACTCTTGGTGATTCGCGATAGACACGTGCGCCTGTTCCGTCTTGGGTCCTAGAGCCATCTCTGAATCACACAGGGCCCTTGGGAGTCAGAAGGTTGCAATTTTGGATGCTCCAGTCTTCCCCTTCTTGAGGTGATGAAAATCGCTGTTCACGCATTTTTTTGACATCGGGAACACAAAGAAGTCGTTAGGCGATAAATCAGGTGAATACGGGGAATAAGGAATTAATTCGATGTTTTTCTCCTTCAAAAATAATCAATTGTTTGACGTGCTGTGTGAGAGCTGCTATTGTCATGATGAAGAACGATGTGACGTTTTCGTTTGGTTTTCCTGATTTCGTCAATGACTTCTGGCAAACAAATTGTTTTATACCATTCAGCGTTAACTGTTCTTCGATCCTCTAAAGAAATGGTTGCGATATGTCCAGTTCAGCCGAAGAAAAAAGCGATCATATTCTTGGAAGTGGTTCGTGAACGAACAACTTTTGTGGCATTCGGTTCATCTTGGAACACCCAAACAGTGGATTCTTGCTTAGTTTCCGGTTCATACGAATACATCCAAGTTTCGTCACCTGTTACGATGTTGTATACAGATTTTGCAGTTCCTCGGTCGATTTTTGTGAGCATTTCCTTACACCAATTAACAGAAAACTTTTTTTGAACTTAGGTCAAATTATGCGGGATCCATCGGGAACAGATCTTTTTTACAACTAAATGTTCATGCAATATCATGCAATGTCGAATTCGATATGCCTAAGGATGCCTCAATCTTACTGTAAGTCACATGCTGATCTTCTTCAATTATGTTGCGCGCAGCATCTATGTATTTTGGAATAACAACCGATTTTGATCGACCCTCACGAAATTTATCCCTGACGGACGCACGACCAGTTCGAAACTCTGCAAACTGCAAACCAATTGTAACCAGTCTTTTTTAGTGATACTTCATTACCAAAAGTTGAACGAAGCGATTCTATGCATTGTTGTTGAGTTAGGCCTTTACTAAAATCGTAAAAAATCATTCAACGAAAACCTTCACGTGAAATTTCCATTTTTTCACAAAATTGCTTTTTTTAAACGCTCACTGTAAACAAACTACTCGATCAATTTCTAAGCTGCCATTGTTTTCACAATAACAAATGTCAAATTTTAGGAAAATAGTAATGACACATCTTAATAGCGCCACCTAGTGGTCGTTTGTAAAAACTTAAAAGACTGCCTTCGTATACATATTGCTGCGATTTATGAACCTTGATTTAGATAATCTAATAGAAAATGAACTTATTTATATAATTTAAAGCTATTTCATGTTTTAAACCTGAAACATAAACTGTTAAAACCAAGTAAAGGTCATGTTCAATTAGTGTTTGTCATCCCCGTTGATTTTGTGTGGGTTGATCTGGTGTCTAGTCTTTGAATTCTCTGTTTCGTTTTGCTTGTTCGTAGTCGTAATAATTGTATGGGGGTATTCGGGGTATTTATCAAACTTGACTGTGAGTTTTTCACCTGGAAAACAATACGATATGAGATTTGTGTATTATGTTCGATAACTGTCAACTAACATATAATTTTGGAGGAAAATGGACTTTCCAATTGTATGTTTTTTGTGAGTAATATTTGAATATAGGTGTGAAGAACATTTTAATATAATTTTGATAATCCTTAATCGTAATATTATTAATTTAAGGTGATTTATGCTTATATGAATTTTCTTAAAAATAATTGATCGGCCGTATGAGGTCTCAAAACATTCTCTTTTAAATAAAGAATATGACTATAATTTTAGTTTTGATGTAAATGATATTTTCAAAAAGGTTTTTAAATATTTAAGATTTGATTAATTTGTGTTAATTTCACTCCGATTTCCTATTGGTTGAAGAAGTCACATGTGTTTTGTAAACTGTACTTATTTTGTTAGTATTACGATGTTTCCACGGTTATTTCTTGAAAAAAAAAGAAAAAACAACGGGGACTTGCCATGAAGATCTCAATGTGAACAGACGCTCGTTTGGCGAGTCGATTAAAATTGTAATTTTGTGTGTTTATTATATCCTATTTAAATAAAACTATGCTATTAGGTGTTACAGTTCAAATCAGCGTTATTTGTGTAAAAAATGGATAAAAATCGGCAAATTAGCCGAAAATCAGGTATTCTGGGCGGAGTATCAAAGTAGCGTCAGTAGACTTGTTTTTCGACATCTTTCGTTAGGATCTGCCCTTGACATTTAAAATGTCAACAAAATTCAAGGTTAGGAATCATTTACAAGTTTGAAAAAAGTTTATACCGGTTAATTATTTGGGAGATATTCGCATCATATTCTCGAACTGCAACTGGAATAACAATCGAATTTAATTTAAGATAATTTAAAATAAATAAGTAACATCGAATTAACAACAATTTGAAAAGTGAAGCAAGTTTGGGGTTAACAATTTAAAAAGAATATATAAAGGTACAACATATTTATGAGTTTATTAGTATATTTGAACATGTGAAGTAAATAATATTTCAGTCAATTACCTTGTGAAACGATTTTACGAATACGAAGATACTCAGTCCAAAGTTTTTCTGCGAGGAACTTAGAAAAAAGCAACAAGTGATGAATTTTCGTTTTGAAGTTCAAGATCAACAGGAAGTATGTGTACCAAATTTGTAAGAAATTATAATTTAAAAAAAATAAAAAAATGAACTTTAAGGCACCATAACTTCTTAAGCAAGGACTTTCTACCTAGGTATATTAAGTTTAATCGGTTTATTTTAACCTAAAGAATCTATGGGTAAACGCTGGCCGATTCTTTCTGAGACACCCTGTATATGTACGAGGTAAATATCTTCTGGAATATTCTCGTCGTAGATGCGTCGTGAAATGAGACGAGATCATTCTAGAAAGCTCCTTGTTGCCACGAGCTAACTACAGCACGTACGTACTGTACATGTATAATACACATAAGGGTTGTAGTTCTTATGACTTTTAACAGGATGGCGCGAAGATCTCTATTTCCTAATTAGTTTCTTTCAAAATGTTAAAATAGCAACACTCAACCTATTAATCAATTTTTCAGAAATTTGTTTATATTTTCTTTGTTTTATTATAAATTTAAAATTTAAATATTTTTCACATTGGAAAAGGGGGTAAATGCTCCCCCCCCCCGCCCCCCAGATACGGCCTTGGATTAGAAACTTCATATGCACAAAGAGTGTTCAATCTTCTCATTAGAAACGAGAAAGATTATATTTCGGCACTATACCAATTCGAATAAGCTACTAAGGCACTGAGCAAGAACGTACCTCACGACAGCTTTCACTGATCCTGAAAAAACAATAGTAATAGTTTTTTTAACAATCTATCACTTAGTGACATTTATGGATCACGTAGACCAACCTCAGACGCTATGTAATGATAAATGCGATACAACTATCTAACAGCTCAGCGACTCCTGCCCTCTGTCGGCTTGCGAAGTACTCAAAATATGGCCTTAATGCGCCAATCCCAGTGTCCTTCCATGCCGTAGGATTATGTTGTGTATGGATGCAGCAAATAAAATGACAAATGATCTGCCTAACACCAAAAAAGTTCATTCGTGGATGTGTGTTTATATATGAGGCGAATGGCCGATGGGGGGGGGGCAATTATCCCTCTGGACCCCGAGATATCAGCTTTTTTATCTATCCAGATAAAATATTAGAAATACAGATATTTAATAAGCAAAGTTGTTAAATATTGCGATGAATTTTGATTCGTTAGCTCGGTTAATTTTATTTTATAAAGGATACTCGTTCATTTGTATGATGTCTTGGAATTCGGTTTCATTGTGGTAAATATTAAAGGCAGACCATAACGCAGGTAGCTTCTTGTTTGGTTGGAAACACTGCCAAGTTTGTATTTTGAAGAAACCTATGACAATAAGAATTATTATTAAAAATTCTAATTTAGAGGTTTCTAATTATATTTAAAGAAAATAATATAGAAAGATACTATAACATGCCTTGAGCTTAGATATAAGCTTAGCTCTGAGTTTTTGTTTTAATTCACATGGGAGTATGCTGCATTTATCGGAACAGTTAGTGAAAATGTGTATTAGACAGCGGTAGAATGCGAAATGCGTATTTGAGGCAGGTTTCGGAAATGCACAGTGCATTTATAAAATCAGAGCTTGAATGGACAGTGACGCCGTTGAAATATGAACATTTTTACAAAATAAATTTAACTGTCGAAATTTGAATTTTAATATTGTAATTATATCCAAGTGCCCTTATTGTAATTTTGTGTATTTTTGACATAATGGTCATGTAGATTTTGTCGGTTGCTGTGAGAGTTGTTGATAAAACGATAAAGAGAGAGCGTCCTTTGTATTTGGTGTGAATACACGCCTTTTTGATATGCTCCTAAAAATTTAAAAATAATTAACTTTGTTTATATTAATAAAGTATTAGTATTGTTCAATTTAAAAACGATTTTCTTTGAAGCAAGAGTAAGTTAGCATAACTTACTAAGTTAATATTGAGTAAGTGGATCCTGTTTGGAGTTCGAAGATTTGGTCTGACTACGCAGCGGGAATTGGATCGCAGCGCAGGGGAAGCAACATATAAGGTCCATGACCTTCCTATGAAGATAATAGCATTCGCACGTAGAGATTGTTTTAAAAAGGTAAACCAATTATACGTACCTAGCAAGAAGCACGAGTGTACCTGAGCGCACCAGAAAATAATACTTAAACCTGTTCGAATTTTACATAGAGCATTATAGGAATTTTAGGTTAAAGAACGGCAAGCGACTGGCGCGTAAGATTCCGCCTGAAGTCAGCTGCGTACTGGGAAATAATTTCATTTTCTCATATAATAGTAAGGTTTGTTAGAACCGACTTCTGAGTCAGAGTACTCATGTACGAAAGTTAGACCGTGGTATTTTTTAGTTAATATTTGGGGACAAGTCTCTAAATTTGTCACCTGGCGCCCAATTTTTCATACTTTAATAAAAATAAAAAATTAATATAAAAATATGTTTGCGGAATGCAAGCGATTCAATCTTTTTAAATTTAAATTTGATTAAATTATTATTATTATTATATATTGCTGTGTGATATACAAGGGTAAAAAGAAAAAGAAAAGCCCCTTTATGCGTAGGGTTGCACAAAAATAATGTTGTACTGCCACCAAATAAAATAATGTACACCTGTATACCAATGCTTCTAAACACGTTAATAAAATGATGAAAACAATGTATAAGGATGTACCCTCTACACAACACAATTTCAAATCAAGGCTCTTTAAAATAAAATAGCATTAATTTAGAAAAGAAATGAAATTCAAATTCATCCAATAAATCTCAGGGTTAATTATAATGAAGGTTGTAATAAAATGGGGTTGCAAGTTTACACTTGTATTGATGGAAACTAATGGAAAACAGCAAAATAATTTGGTACTGAAACTGAAATTTTGAAAAATATCTGAATAATTTAAATTTTGAATAAACAGGAACACCTTTGCAAATACTTTACCAGAAATAAGCATGTAATTCTTTAGAACAAATACAAATCTGAAATCAACTAGTTCAAAACTTATTTTTTTTTAGTTAAATAACCTTATTTTTAGTATTCTGACGTGTTAGGGATCTCAGTGGTCTAGCGCAGAAACGCGTTGCCACTCGAGGTCACACTGAATTGCGCTTGTTCCGGCGTGGTTTCGAATCCCCGCTGGGGCGACCGCATTTCAGTTAGTTAAGTTTAGGGTGCATGCTGCATGAATGGTTAGTGTGT
>JABXWE010028910.1:0-16204 GCA_014611495.1 Limonius californicus | reverse complement strand
TAGTTCGACCGTTCGAGGACGATCGGTATCATCAGGATGGCCGAGTGTTATCAAAACTAGTGTGCCGAATAAACATAAGAGAGAGTCTCTATTGACAGCCAAAAACGTGAATGCGAATTATTCATTATTCAACTAGCGAGTAGTCAAATTCCTTTCGTATTGCTGTTCTTATTCCGTTCATTGTATTATTACGTTGTTATACTAATAAATATTGGTCAAGCTTACATACGTCACTGTTGTAAGGATCCCAACAAACTTTTTTTTGATCTGTCTCTTTTGCCGTTGCATGACATCCAATAATGTTGTTTCACTTGTACCCATTTCAATTGGCGCTCACCCAGTTGCTGCTGACGTATGGCGAGAATTACACAAATTAAACTGTCAGTGAGAAAAGTCACAAGAACACCGCATAACCTGCAAATGTGGAAACGTTTTGTGTTATTGAAATCTTTAATTTTAAT
This sequence comes from Limonius californicus, assembly GCA_014611495.1. NCBI lineage: Eukaryota > Metazoa > Arthropoda > Insecta > Coleoptera > Elateridae > Limonius > Limonius californicus. Next base: position 15,743 of record JABXWE010028910.1, on the reverse strand, counting down.
CTAAAATGGTGCGAAAATGCGTTATTTGCAGAGCTCCTCAATCAAGGAATTGTTTGTTTTGTTTTCATCGGTAAGTATTTCTATTTCTATAGTTTATAAAACCCATATTTTTGAGAATTAACCACGTGCAGTTGTATTTATATTTGAAGCTAACAGATATTCAGTTCTTTAAAATTCATTTCAAAGATTTGATTACTTATGTACCTACGTACCTATTGGAGGTTTCCTACAAATAAAGTACGTGCTGATTTGTGGTTGAAAGCATATAATTTGAAAGAATGTCATACTAAGCCAGATTCACTTATACAGGGTGTCTCAAAACTCCTGGAACATAGAGCTACCACGTATTCTAGAGGTCAAAAGAAGTCGAATACCATATACCAAAATGTACCGTTTGCCCGTGAGAGGAGTTCAAAGTTTACTTAAAAAATCACATTTTTGTATGCTGTTCAGAAACGTGTGAACCAATTTTAATGAAATTTGGTACCTGGGCACTTCAAAGGAAGCCACTACTTTCAGTAACGAAAGACACCCAAAGAAAATTGGAGAAGGGTTAAAACCACCCCCACCCCCTGATAAATTTGTTCAGAATTTTTTTAAGGATGATGATACGATTCTATGTTTTTTTTAAGGTGAAGACTTATTCATTAGCTTCATTTTTTGACTCTTGTAAAAACTCCGTAATTTGTATAGTTTCGAAGAAAAAAAATGTTTACTCAAACACTGATAACCGATATTATTATTGCAGGTTTAATTGTATTACAAAATTTAGTTGGCCGTAGACACAAAAATAAAACAAAGGTGATAATTTTGATAGGAAACAAATTCATAATCATCTCAGTTGATTGTTGACAGTAAACTTTTCAATAATTGTCCACTGTTTGTTGCTTTTGTATTCTTTTTTGTTATTGTAACCATCGTTGCTGCTTTAATTGTTGTTGTTGTTGCTGCTGTTATTTTTGCCGCTATCAAATATGGATTTCCCTTTCAATGAGCAGACCGACATGTTATTAGTTCTTGGATACTGTCAAGGTTACTGCCGCGAGAGTGTCCGCGTGTATCAAGAGAGATATCCAATCGAAGAATTCCAAATGACAAAACTTTTGCTCGTATCGAATGTCGTCTTCGAGAAACAGGAAGTTTGCAGCCAGCCAGATTTAACACTAGAAGACCTCGACAAGCCCGAATACCCATTGTGGAAGAAGCAGTTCTTCAAAGGATTGATAACAATCCTGAGATCAGTACCAGAATATTGCAACGTGAAACTGGGATTCCAAAAAGCACTGTAAGTCGGATCCTTGCCGATCAATTAATTCGTCCTTTTTACATCCAGCCAGTTCAAGAATTATTGCCACATGACCACGAATCACGTTTAAATTTTGCAGAAATTATGAGGGAGCGCAGAGTAGTCGACGATGGATTCCACACTAATATCTTGTTTACTGATGAGTCTTGTGTTACGCGTGGTGGCATGACAAACCTTCACAATGAACATATTTATGCAGATGAAAATCCACATGCTGTTAAAGCTAGACATCAACGAGAATTTAAAATTAATGTCTGGGTCGGAATTATCGACAATTTTTTGGTTGGACCGTTCCGATTGCCTGATCGTCTGGATGGCGCTAGTTACCCTCTTTTTCTCCAAGAAACTTTGCCAGAGTTATTAGAAGACTTGCCCCTTAATTTGCGTCAAAACATGTTTTTCATGCACGACGGTGCACCACCTCATTTTGCACGTGCCGTAAGAAAATATCTAAATGAACAATTTGATGGTAGATGGATTGGTAGGGGACAAGAAGCACCCATTCAATGGCCACCGCGGTCTCCTGATTTAAATCCTTGTGACTTCTTCATATGGGGAGCGTTAAAAACAAAAGTATACGAGGTACAAATTAATAATGCTGAACAACTGTGGGACAGAATTCAAAATGGTGTAAACGTACTACGAGAAAACGACGATGTTTTAAGAAGGGTGCATTTCAATTTTTTACGTCGTGTTGACCTCTGCATCAATGAAGGTGGAGGTCACATTGAACATTTGTTGTAAAAAAGTTTCATTTTTGTGTCTACGGCCAACTAAATTTTGTAATACAATTAAACCTGCAATAATAATATCGGTTATCAGTGTTTGAGTAAACATTTTTTTTCTTCGAAACTATACGAATTACGGAGTTTTTACAAGAGTCAAAAAACGAAGCTAATGAATAAGTCTTCACCTTAAGAAAAACATAGAATCGTATCATCATCCTTAAAAAAATTCTGAAAAAATTTATCAGGGGGTGGGGGTGGTTTTAACCCTTCTCCAATTTTCTTTGGACTTCTTTCGTTATTGAAAGTAGTGGCTTCCTTTGAAGTGCCCAGGTACCAAATTTCATTAAAATTGGTTCACACGTTTCTGAACAGCATACAAAAATGTGATTTTTTAAGTAAACTTTGAACTCCTCTCACGGGCAAACGGTACATTTTGGTATATGACAAAGTTGGGTCCAATCGACTTCTTTTGACCTCTAGAATACGTGGTAGCTCTATGTCCCAGGAGTTTTGGGACACCCTGTACATATGTTCTAAACATTTTTCTGCTGAAAGCTATGACGAAGAAACCTATTGGCCAAAAAAGAAGTTGCGTGTTTCGGCAGTACCTTTTTTGCCTGATATCACAACTTCTGTTCAAAATCCTGCCATCGATCTTGTCTCAGCATACTATGTTTTAAAAATAAATATTTGACAGTTATAGAGGTGTCAAATAATTAATTTTGAAAAATGGCAAGAATGGTTTTGTCGCAAGATTTTAAAGACTGCGATAATTGCACATGGTTTATATTAGCAAAGAGTACTATATTTATATACAATATACTGCTCTTTGATATTAGTTATATTAACTACATATTTAAATTTCCCGCCGTACAACACGCGTGAATGCATGCGTAGATTGCATAAGGGTACAGAGAAAGATGGTAGATATGATTTATTTGTATTAGGAAGAGAAGGAACAAAAATAGTTTGTCTGTGATATCTTTACAACACACTTTACAATCTGTTGTCATATCCATGTAAATGTGTATGATCTAAGGATTTAAACAACGATTTTATTGCACAAAATATCATTAAATAGAATTGCTCCATTATACTTAATCGTGCTATAAAAAAGTTCTCTTTAAAACTGTCACATGATTATCAAAAATATAAATTTGTTCATTATTCACCAGTGGTTAATAATGAAAAATTACTTTCTCTACGACTATAATATAATGTATTCGTTACATATACCTTTTTAGTTGAAGAATGATAGATATTCTTCATTTCCGTTGGATTCTGATCTCTATTTCGGTGGGATTCTGTATCAGAATCCAACGATAAGTTGCGGAACCGGAAGCTTGTGGGCGTGGTATGTTAGCGCGTGGGATCTCCCACTTGTTTTTGAAGTAACTGTCAAAAACAGTTTTAAATTTTCGTATTTGTAAAAACAGTAAGAACTAGGTATGAATAATTCAGACAGCGGAAACGCTGAGATGTGTACGCCACCAGAAATAACGGAAACCTCGAAAACGACGTGTATTAATTTATTGGCGAAAAAATCGCAGAAACAGTACACAATGGTGTACACGGCTTAAAATGGTTGTGGCTAGTGAACCGACATACGTCCATCTAAAGCAAAATTTTTATTATTCTGATACGGACCAAAAATTCTAACATCCTACGAAATAGTCGTAGAGAAAGTATAGTCTCCTACTCGTGTAGAATGACAGCTATTATTCACTGGGATGATTCGGTCACTCGCCTTCGGCTCGTGATAGAATTTTCATCCTTGTGAATACTAGCTGTCATTCTACACTCGTTGAAGAATATACTACCTATGCTTGTCACTGCGCAAAGGTACAAAAATTGAATTTCACAGCATTCTATTATGAGGTCGGACAAATATGAAACGGGATTGGCACTACTGCGGATGCTATAAGAAACTGACTGTTTCCAAATCATATCCAAATTGTAGCTGGAACTTTCGTCTACACATAGCTAAAACGGCATCCTGTCAGAACTTGCGTGGTAGGATGTGCATGAACGATGCGAATGAACAAGTTAGTGCAGCTGTCACATGTGACACAAGTCAAACATGGAGCAGAGAGCGAGCATTAGGTTTTGTATCAAATTGGGGAAAACGGCCACGGAGACATTCGAGATGTTGAAAACTGTGTACGGCGATGAGGCCATGTCCGGCACTCGCGTTTTCGAGTGGTTTGCCAGATTTCGTGAAGGACGGCAGGACCTGATTGTGAAGACGTTTTTGGCGACAAGAAATGTCCCAGTCTTAGAACATCTTCCCTATTCGCCGGATCTGTCTCCAGCGGACTTCATGCTGTTTCCTCAGGTGAAATTGACCCTCAAGGAAAGGCGCTTTGACAACGTGGAAGACATTCAACAGAATGTTACCGCCGAACTAAACGCACTTCCTCGCTACAAGTTTAAGCAGGCTTTCCGCGACTTAAGCGTATTAAGCGTATAGCAACACATTAATTAATTTAAACTAATTACCTATAGATATTATATAAATAACATATTTTAAGTACTTACCTTAAACTTCAGTAATTGGCATACATAAACCAGTTATTGGTAGCGACTTAGCTAATTATTGGTAATTTATAAGCATCGAAAAACACATTATTAGCTAGTAGGTATCTTGATATTTCTAGGTCAATACACGTCGAGATTCTTCGTTATCCGTATAAAACTGTACTAATTGCTTGCATTTAGTGGTTTTCTACAGCGGAAAACATGTTATATTATTGCATACCTAGGTTATCTGTGATATTTTCATTGATACATGAAATGAAAATGGTGATTCTAAGTTAGATGATGATGATGATTTGAAAGAGCGAGATCTCGGACGTGGTTTCCCAAGCATCTCTATGCACTTATTAGGCCAGATTTAGCCCATTGTACACCCTAATTCAGAATTTTGCCTATCTGGGGTAATTCCAACTCCAGTAGTGATTTTTAACGTGTCGCACATCACAGTGGCACGGGACCTATGACTTTACTTCTTATCCGACAGAAGGCTCATTTACAGATTTTTCCCCGCTAGAAAAATCTCGCCGACCTCAGCCAGGTTCGATCCCGCATCCCTCGGATCTAAAGGCAAATGCGCTAACCACTAGACCACCGAGGTCGGCTATTCTAAGTTAGAACATACAGAAAACTAAATCTTTATTATAATATTATATCCAGACAAAAATATAGGTTTAATTTTAACTTCTTAGGAAATTGTAATAGTAATTTACGATATAAGTAACGTTATTAGGCATTTTACATTACGAGAGAATTGTTTGAAAAAACGAGCGACGCAGGAGCGAGTTTTTTTAAATTCTCGAGTAATGCAGAACGCCGATAACGTTACGTGTATCGTAACACGTTTTATTTTATCCTATAAATTACTAAAACTCTTCAAAAAAAGGAAATGACATTGTTCATAACAGAGAAACATAAATCTAGTGTACCTGAATTGGTATCCAAGTGATTTGTTTCAGCATTCTTTTGGAGGAATTAAATTCGAAAATTTGAAAGACTGCATATTTAATCTACACTTCAAAGAGTCCAACGAAATGTCAACGAAGGAGTCGTCTTCTAAGGAAGAAAAATCTAAATAATACTTATTTATTTGTTTTTAACGTCTCTTTTTAATGTCATTAAATTCTAATAAAGTTTCGTTCTGTTAAGATTTTCTTTCTCAACTCGTCGCTAAGGAGTAATTAGCATAGTAACATTATAGGATAAAATAAAATAATAAACAAACCATTATGATTAAGCTTTCGAGCAAGTTTTACATACAAACTGTTACACAAATATTTTCTGCTATTGTAAGCAAATTTTATGAAATTCTCGCCTACAGTACAAACATTTGATGCCTCTATTTATACAATTGACATTACGCTTGCAGATAAAACATAAACCGGATGTCACAAGAATATTACCACCAGCAGATGAATTATTTAAATTTATAGAAGTGATCTCTAAATCTGTCACTTGTACTTAAGTACATTCGCAGTTCCAGAAGGATTCTCACTGATACTAAAATCGTTTGCATTTTCTTCGCCAGCAAGGTTTTCTTTTATAGTCAAACGCTTGCTAAGTTCTCTTGAATTATTGACTATACCACATTTGGTAATATGTTCACTGTTTTATTTATTTTATTTTCTACTGTCTTTTTGAATACTTTTCCTTTGTTTCTTGCATTACTAATAACTAGGTGTAGATTTTCTTTTTTTCTTAATCGTTCCATAGAACTTTTATAATCTCTATACATCGAACTGTCAGCAAGCAAACTTTTCTCACAGAAAGTGGCTAACTAAACTGTGATAATCACAACGTGCTAAATTTAAAAATAAAGAAGTTTTGTTGCAGTTCACCCCGTTTGACAATATACATCATCTTTGTACCAGTTAAAAATTTCTATAGTACATTACTGTGGTAATCGGCTCACTTATGTCCTATTTATTTAATTCGAGTATTAACACGATACAGGTGTATACATTAGTATACACCCTTTAAGTTTTAAGACGCCTTTAAGTATCTAGTTTTTTTTTAAATTAGGTTTTAGTTTGAAGATGTATGCAACAAATATAGTTTTCGATTACAATTTGACATATAATTACTGAAATAAGGATCATACATAGGATTTTACTTGTTCTTGCAAATACAAGGAAGTTTTAATTTTGTGGTGGAAGATTATTTCACACTAACTTAGACTAACAATATCAAAATAGTACTCGGACATCAAGAAGTATTAAATTTTAATCTAAATTTGTACCATAGAAAGGTGTGTTGCAACATGTTTACCCAAATAAAATTTACAAAAAAAAATGATAGCAGGTTGTATTGATGCCACTTTCTGTAAGAAAATAATGTAACTAGTTGGTAGAAGTACAAAAATAATACACCTGACATTTATATCTATTATTATTTAACATATTTAGTTACAAAAATACAATTTCTGCCTATATACAATTTTTAGATTAATCACCCGGTTTCCACGCATCGTCATAATTTTCTATAGTAAGATTTTTGCAACGTCTTAGCCGTACACTATATGCTTCGCTCTTTGGCTTTATTTCCAATATTTCCACTCTTGCTACAGTCAAAAACTTCGGATTACTGGTACTTGCTCCCTTAATGATATCCAATTCATCTCCCTCTTGCACCAAATCGCTCTTTTTAAATATCTTCTTACCATTAACTCTAATTTTACTTTCATAAAACATTTCTTCAACCTTACTGCGTGCCATCGACAGGGCATTCTTTAATATAACATCGGTACGCAGAGAGGTAATTTTAGCAGTTATAATTTTTGTGTTTTTATCTACGACTAAGCTATCGAAGTCTTGAGTTTCCTCGTCGGAGTTTTCGTCTTCGGAGTCAGCAACCTTTCCTTTCTTTTTACTCCCTTTACTTTTGGCTCTTTGAAAATCTAGGTTAGGTTGGTTTCCAACTAAAAAATTTAATTGTGATACTTGATTGGTAACTGTAGTTAAACATTTTGAATTATTATAAGATGTTCTGTTAATAGTTTGTATTAGAACAGCCACGAAACCACGGTGTTTAAATAATCTTGACATTCTTTACTATTATAAAAATAAGGAACGTAACCTTACTTCTATCAGGTTGTTTTTCTACTGCTGCGAATTTTATGTGTTGATGAAACCATTCGGTTTAAATGGAATAATCGCTTACCTCAACTAACGGTAAATTTTGAAGCGTACGTTTAGATGTTACCTAATTATTATTGTCTATATAACTATAAAATGTTACAGGAATGATCTACAAACAAACTCTCTAAGTAATCCTGACAGTTCCGAGCAGCATCGCATTATTGGAATTAAATGGTTTAAAAATTGCAATTGCAATTAGAAATATGTTATCTAATCTGAATATTGTATTTTATATTAAAATCGATATTGTTTGGATATCCACGTAGGTAGGTATCTGGTGTGTGAAAATATTAATGGGTATTTGTTCGTTTTGTAGGGCAAAAGCCCCAATCTGCCTTATATTGACTACAATTAACTAATAGGTAACTTAATAAAAATAAACTAGTATCTAATAAGTGTTTAATGAACTCAATATTTTAAAAATTTACTGATAACTGAACCGTAAAGTTAATGCAACCACAATGGCCGGTAATCACTAATTGCTTGATATAATTTATTAATACATTTGTATGTAGAAACTGTTATCACAAAAAAGAAAAAAAAAAGCGCAGTGTCATACCTGATTTAAATTAATTGTATGAGCCCTACTATTAGAAGAATAATTAGCTTAAAGCGGGTATAATTCGCAACAAGTCATTTTTACTATCATAAGATTAGCTTATAGAATATTGTAGAATTATTTTGATTGCTAATAAATGTATTATTAAAAAAACTTGTAATATTAATTAAAGCTGCAAATATATAGAGCTATATGTTATTTTTTAATTACAATAAAAACTTAAATTACATATAAATCTACTTTAATTTGGTTCAATTAGTGGCATATTGTAATTAGTTGCACTATATTCTGTTGGTACTTATAAACTTAACATTACTTAACATCTAAGATGTATCCAATGAATTTTCCAGCAACTAATTTGATTGCAGAGTAATTTTGTATTTTTAGCCAGACTTTCAACTATGTTGTAAACTTTTCTAGTGCGTAAATGTTTCAATTGCACTTGTTATCACAGTGGAGCGTTTCGCTCTTAAAATCCTTAACAATTCGTGTTCTGCTTTTTCTCAATTGTGTTATAGTTATTATTTTCTTGTAGGTACCTTACGTAGGGTCTTAATTTTTGAAGTAATTTTTTTCTGAACTTTCGTAGAACTATATTTGTGAAGTAGGTATCTAGTTCTTATATTACAGTTTGAAATTAATTTTTAAAGTTATAATTAATGCCGTAATTATTTTAAACAAGAAAACTTAGCTTTGTATACTTAAAAGTTGGGTTTATCTAAAATTAACTTAAAATGTTTGTATAGTGGGTTGTCTAACCACCAAATATAATTTAAAATGTTTTTGGAAATTGCAGTATTCTGTTATTGAGTCCAATTGTAGTTGCCTAAAGTAACACCTAATGGCATTATTAAAAAACGTACCTAGAGTGTTAATAATATGCATTTTGCTGTGAATCTAGAATCCGTTTATCTTCGTACGACGTGTTGCCTACACTATTCCCCTATGTTGTTCACAGTATCCAAAAATATCAACCTTTGTAAAAACTATTTCCAAAATTTCTTGATCAATTCAATCATCATCATCATCATCATCATCTGACATGGAGCTGACTCGATGGTCGATCCTGGATACGCCAGGCCCATCCCATGCCAGTAGGTGGGTAGGAATTTACGGGATAGGGTGGGATCGGGTGAAAATAAAAATTTTCTCCATACTAATTACAATAGATCTATCATGTATCTAACCTACTGTCACAAAGAATTTTTTATTTATACAGGGTGTCCCAGAATTACCACTAAAGTTTCTGGTAGACGTGTTCTCCTATGCTTTCTGCACAAAAATCTAAGAACAAAATAATTAGTCTCCGAGGCTTAGTTTTCGCTCACGAAGCAAAAAAAGAATAGTAAACTTGGCAACACTGTTGCAATTACTTTAACGGAATGAAATAAACAAAGTGTACTATCTGTTACTAATAATGATTATGCAAAAGGCACATAATAGAATGTAATTTAGAATTACGAGCTCCCTTAGGATGCTTCTTTGAAACAATTGTTAAGTAAATAGCGTATTTTAATGTAAAAAAAAAGCTTATTGAAATTCATATTTTATTTATTAGTGAACTACAACATCTGCTCAGAATGTGCTCCATCAACTTCAATGCATTTGGTAGCTCGCACAACAATCGCCTGTTCTGCACTCTCTAGTATTCGCTCATCAACAGTTGCTGCTGTTTGATGTTGTTTGTTAATTAATTTTTCCTCATTGTCAACAGGCGTTAAATACACCAGGTTTTTTAACTGTCCCCACAGGAAGAAATCCAAAGGCGTCAGATCTGGGTTTCTGGCAGGCCAGGGCACTGGTCCTCCACGACCTACCCATCTTTGTGGATAATGCTGATTAAACCACTGTCTCACCAATGCCGCATAATGTGAAGGAGCCCCATCTTGTTGCACCCACACATCACGCCGAACCAGAACAGGAATGTCATCGAAAAGATGAGGGAATTCTTCATTAAAAAAATTTAAATAGTTATCTGCATTCAGTCCTTGGGGTAGTATAAATGGCCCAAAAAGTTTATTGCCGATTATTCCTGCCCATACGTTCATAGAAAAACCAACTTGATAGTTTTGCACTTTCAAAGCTTGGGGATTTTCATGTGCCCATACATGTTCGTTATGAGTATTGCAAGTAGCATTTCTTGTGAATGTTGCTTCATCCGTCCACAACAGCTTATCTAGGAATCTTGGATTTGCTCTGTTGGTTTCCAAAAGCCACTCACAAAAATTCCTCCTAGGTTCGTGGTCGGTATTCAACAAATGTTGCACCCTTGTTTTATGAAATGGATGTAGCCCATCATCTTTTAAAATTCTTTGCACGGAAGACTTGGAATTTATAGTAACGTAAAGTAAATTAAAGAATCCAAACACAAAATAGCTTAAATAGACAAAATAATAACTGTCACTGTCACAAAATTAGGAAATTAACTTGCTTAAATTAACATGGTTGTCGGCTTCAGTTTCTTGAATGTTTTTTGCTTCTATCAGTTCTTTCAACAAATTGATTAGTGCTTTAAATCATGATTTGATGGTGATTTTAGATTGTAATAGACTTATTTATTGATAAATTAATTATCTTATTTAAATATTTGTGGATACAAACTAAATATACGATGTTGAAGGTGACATGTTAAAGATGTCCGTGTGAGAAAACTAAGCCTCGGAGACAAATTTTGTTCTTAGGTTTTTTGTTCAGAAAGCATAGGAGAACACGGCTACCTGAAGCTGTAGTGGTAATTCTGGGACACCCTGTATAATATTTCCTCATTTTATCGGCATTTATGTATTTGCTGAAAACACATCTAATGTTTTTATCCATAATCAATATTGAGAGCTTCGATTCCTTCAGGTCAGTAGATAGGTAAGACATACAAGAATTGTATAAAATATTGAGCATGTTTCCATCTATAGCAGGGATCTCCAACCTTTTTTAACCGTGGGCCAAATCAACTATTTACTGTGGCTTTGCGGGCCGAAGAAAAAATGTGATGAAGATTAAAATAACTATAATATATAATATATCATCATACAGAACATAATACATATAATAATACAATTAATGAGACATTTGACATAGCTTTTTTGATATAATTGAATCAAAGTTGGGAGTAATAGTTGTGCTGATTTTTAAAATGCTGCTTAAGTGTTTAAGGTTTTTTCACAAATATTAGTAGTGGCAAATATTGAACTCATCCCACAAGCAAAATTCTTTCTCGTCGAGGTAGGAGTAAAAATTAATCAAATTGCTTTCTTTATACTTATTTTTGAGAAAGTCATTGTTTTGCAATTCAATCGCTTCCATTTGCAAATCATTTGCTAAATTGACAACCTTATAACTAAATGGATTTTGAAAGTCTTGAAAGCGGTTATTAAATTGTGTTATTAAATCTGTCAAAATTTCAAGACAATATTTTTTTGGAAACAACACATCAATTTCTTGACTAAATTTTTCGCAACAAGAAAAGTGAGCGAAATTACTAACTGCAAGCTGCAACTTAAATAAAGAAAGTTTTTGTTTAAAACTTTTAACAGCTCTATATAACTCACAAGTAGTTGTATTTTGACCCTGAAGTTTTAAATTAAGTGCGTTAATATGACTGCACAAATCAACTAGAAAAGCTAATTTCCAAAGCCATTCTGGTTGAAACAGAACAAAAAGTGGTCGCTTTTTTTCATGTAAAAAAATCACAACTTCAACCCGCAAATCGAAAAATCTCTGTAAAACTTTTCCTCTGCTCAGCCATCTAACTTCGCTATGAAAAGGTATATCTCTATATTCGGCGTTAATTTCTTTTAAAAAGCTTTGAAATTCACTATGTTTAAAACCATGAGAACAAATAAAATTTACAGTGGATATAACACGTTTCATTATATTTGATAATTCTAAAGACTTTCCGCACAAAGCCTGTTGATGAATAATACAATGAAGAATCGTAGGTTTACTAATGTTTTCTGCTTCGGCTGCATTGGAAATTTTTCCCACCAATCCTGTCTTTGATCTTGAATCAGAAACATCAGTTGATTCATCCAGTGCTAAAGAGAACCATTCGAATTCAGAAATACGTTCTTAGAGTTGCAAAACTACATTATTGCCTATATCTTCTGTTCAACGGGCAACTGTGTTTGCTGACAAGCTTATTGTTTTGAACCGCGGGCCAGGCAAAATTGCCTCGCGGGCCGCATGCGGCCCGCGGGCCTTAGGTTGAGACCCCTGATCTATAGCCTTGGTCTCAATAAGAATGGAAATAAGTTGGCGATAAATGCAAGAAATTGGTAAGTATAAACGTCAGTTTTAATAGTGATCTGCTGTCATCGTACTTGCGCAGGGAAACATTTAGAATAGTTTGTGATGCGAATTAACGAAATAATTAGAAAACAATCTTAAATAAAAATAGTTATTTATTAAAATAGCCGAATTTGAAAATATTAATCAATTTAAAGTTTTCTGTTTTACTTCGAAATAAGTTTTCTGTAAGATCTCGAATTTAGTTGGAAACGTGCTGCCATCTAACATCTTAATACCTTAAAACAGGGTATCAATTAAATAATGATTATTTTCACGTTTTCATAGTATATAATAACTAGAGCAAACAATCTCATAAACTTGATGTCGATTTCAACGGCGATTATTTTTTTGCACAAAAAATGCAAGCTAAAAGTTTGTTTCTGTTGTTACGATACAATACTAAAAGATAGTAAATAAAAGATACGCATCTCTTTTTGAGCTGGAAATTGTCCCATAAAATATTTTATGTGTCGCGCAAACCGTTCCACTCACTGTTCTGGAAGTATCCCTTTTTAGACTGGGAACAAAACTGAATAACAAAGGGAATAAGTTAGATGTATGAAAGCTTTATTTAGAAGTTTGATCTTTTGCTTTTATACCTACATTCCCTGAGTAATCCTCCTATATGTTTTTTTTTCATTCAGACTAGTCTAGACGATTTTTTTAAGAAGTTTTTGAGATTTTCTTTGATAAGTGTAGGAACGTGTTTAATTTCGGGAAATATTTAATCTTCTCGTTCTCGTATACAACTCAAAGCTGAGCCGAATAATTAATATGTGTTTCGCAGACCATACCATCAGTTCTTCCTCAAATTTATTAGATGTTCTTGCTCCGTCTTTAGATTCTTATGAAATTGCTTATTAAATCTGCAACGAGTACAACGGCAATTGAGACGTGAATTATTAATTTCCTGCAGGGTATTAATAAAAAAAGAGCAAGGGCGTCTCATATTTCCCGGCGAGGGTTTATGTGGGGATGTAATTTAGGATTATCATGTCTTCAACTCTGCACGTCCTCAATGACTTTGTTATTGTTCTATCTTGTATCGTGGGAAAATTAAATGCCGGAGAAAGCAATAAATTAGAAATATTGGAAATTAATTCCGCAAGTGAAAGTAACGAGGAAAAAAATCGAATAATAAATACAATTCTAGCTGGGGAGTCTATAATTTAATCTTGAATAATGAACGTTTAACGGTCACATTGCTTAATAGGTTTAAATGAAATATATCGGTGGAGGTGTGACAAGAACTAATGGAACTAAATATTGTTTATGTAAAGCAAAGAAAAATTTGCGAATGAACACTCGCTGTTGAATTATTACATTATGTTTTGTTTTCATTTGATTTAGAGGGATATATTTAATATAAATAATTTTTTAAACACCATGCTTGGTTTTGTGTTTTATTTTTTTGCCGGACTCTTTACAAGTAGCGTAAAAATGGGAAAAGCTGTACTTATTGAATAAAATATATATTTTTTTAATAGGAGTTTTTTAACCTTTTTTCATCATTTACACTACCCTCCGCCCGAACCGCTTTCGCAGTACTGCAGCGGGGTGCGGACGATCGGACCTCGACTGACAACGCTTGTTCGCACCGCCCCATCGAGGTCCCTTTTTGGTATTCGGAGTGGCAATGAATTTACAATTATTATTTAAAATTCAAATTTCATTTATTAAACTAAATTTTATCTTTAGATAGTTTTAATTAATTTCTGCCTAAGCCGTAAAAGGTATAGAAGAAAAAGCAAAACAAATCAATACTAAATTATCGGTTTACATTAAATGCATGAAATGGGAGATCTTAACATTAGCCAGGAAGTCAAATATTCGTCTTTATCTTAAAATCATTATTGCAATGTCACAAATACATACATGTTATATACAGGGTTTTTCAACGAAAAGTAGCCACCTTCAGTATCTTTCAAAACAATTTTTTGGTTGAAAATCGCCAAGACATGCAACAAAGACAGCAAAGGGGACATCTTTTTACCTAAAATCCGGACGTCTGTCATCAACCCCTTAGCCGTCACAGCCACCCCCTCTAAAATTTTAAATGGCACTATACCACGTGTGGCACATCGTTGGAAAGGTAGTTTCATAGGGAATTCGTTCTACTATTTATTTTTTTTTATTCGCCTGAAATTGAGACATAAAAAAATTAAATACTATATTTTGTTTATTTCGGTTAAGCTGCTGAATATAGCAGTACCTAGATGCTTTTGTTTCATCTTTTGTTTTTTCATCTGTCAGTCAACATTTAGTCCATTTTGAATATTATAAAAGTGTCAACATGGTTTACAGCACTGCCGAAAGAATCTAGATTGTGCGTTTTTATTTCAAAAATAACGACTGTGCTCGAGCCGCAGCGCGTGCTTTCAATGAAATTCACCCCGAAAAATTCCTTTGCCATCAGTATGTTATAAAGTTGATGCAAAAATTCATGGAAACTAGCTCAGTGACAAACAGAAAACATCAACCAGAAAGACCAATTATTAATGAACATGTTGAAGTTGCTGTTTTGGGACACGTTGCAATGGATAACAATCAATCTTTAAATCAACTTTCCCAGGCATCGGAGGTTTCAACAAGCAGTGTATGGAGAATTTTAAAAAAGCACAAATTTCACCCATACAAGATAAAATTTGTTCAAGAATTAAACGAAGACGACAATGATGGAGGACTACAGTTTTGCGAAATTATGTCTAATAATCTATTGAACAATGCGAACTTGTTGTACAATATCTGTTTCAGCGATGAGTGTACGTTTTTTTTGAACGGGGAAGTCAACAGGCATAACTGTAGGTATTGGTCAGACACGAATCCGCATTTGTTTAGGGAAACCCATACCCAATATCCACAGAAACTTAATGTTTGGGCAGGTATTCTAGGAAACCACATCGTTGGCCCATTTTTTATTGACGGCAATTTGAATGGCGCTATTTACCTTGAGCTTCTTGACACCACTGTTGATCCGCGTATAACAGAACTACTGGAAAATGACGAAAATTTGCTTGAAAATGAACTAGTTTTCCAGCAAGATGGTGCACCTCCTCACTATGTGGTTCTCGTTCGAGAATTTTTGAATAATCGGTTTCCTGGACGATAGATTGGAAGACGTGGTCCCATTGAATGGCCGGCTAGATCACCCGACCTTTTCTTTTTTTTTTCATTCATCATACTACCGTTCCCCCCCC
>JABXWE010028909.1:0-26695 GCA_014611495.1 Limonius californicus | reverse complement strand
AAGGAGAAGTGGCCGTTGTGGCGCATGGTGGCCGTTGTGGTCTAGATAGTAGGTAGCCGTTGTGGTTCGAGGTGGCCTGTTGTGGTCAAAAGGAGAGGTGGCGCGTTTGTGGCCACGACACAATGGCCAAACTTCCGGGTGGCCGTTGTGACCGGTGGCCGTTGTGGTCTGCTCCCCAGTTTATAACTAGTGGAATTAATGTAGTTCACATGATTTATATGTATAAGGAAGTCTGTGCTATCTTTGGTCATAAAATAGGGAGAATAGAATGTGAATCAGTTTCTTTTGTAAGAGGTACACCTCCTTGTATAATATACAGGAATATGCGAGAGTTTGATTGTTATTTTTTTATTTCTGTATATGTTGTCTTACATCCTAGATCTCGCTTTAACAAAATACATAAATATATACCCTGTACTTCAGTTAGTTTCACTCATGGTGCATTATCAGCCTAAAATACTTTGTCCAGTTCAGGTAGATATTGTTAAATACGGCGTATATCTTCTTCTTCTTCCTACTAATACCAAATATACATTCCCACGTGTGTATAAATGTACATTTATACTGAAATACCAGCACGTTTTACGCTTAATACCCTTAAAATATAATCAGAAAAAACCATTCAGAAAGTATGGGCTATTGTATTGAAACGACAGTATCTACTTCAAAAAGTCAAATTGATTTTCTGCTAATTTTGTACATAGGACACATATTGACATGTTAAAAAATTAATTCATTAAATAATTCTGCTACATATTTCATATTTTTAGGTGATTTGTTATCAAATGATAGATTGTGGATGATATATCTCCTTTGTATGGACGATTTATTACTTCCGTATAAAATGTATAAACACTTACCATTAAATTTGCGTATTCTAATAGATAAGGAAAGTATAAGGGTGATCAGGACAATAAGCTTTATGTGTCGTACGTTGAAAGTATTCCTAAGCATTGTTCATAATCGCATATACAAAAGATTAGAATCCGAAATTGAAACGCAATTTGGCTTTAGGGATGGATTATTTGGGCTCTACGTATTGCTTCAAAAGAGTGTAGATATGAACAAGGATATATATTTACGGTTCATAGACTTTGAGAAGGCATTCGATAAGGTCAAACATGGACGATTAATCGAAACTCTTAAAAACGTCAACCTTGAGCCCTGGGACATCCGTGTAATCGAAAATTTGTATTGGCAGCAGATATCAACAGTAGGCATCGACGGTGAAATGATCGAAACCATTGAAATCAAAGAAGGGTAATTCAGGGATGTGTGCTATCTCCGCTGCTTTTCAACTTATATTCTCAAGCTATATACAATGAAGCTTTATAAGAACCTTCGCCAGGTATAAACAAGCAAAATTATAAATAATATACGGTATGCGGATCATACCGTCGTATTGGCAGATAATCTGGATGATTGCAAAATATTATCAGAGAGAATACATTTTACTAGCAACAACCATGGACTGAAAATGAACATAGAAAGAATGAAATACCTGGTGGTAAGCAAAGCACCACCAAGACTACCCAATATTACGATTAATAACGAACTTGTCGAACGCGTCAACAAGTACAAATATTTGGGAACATGGATAAATGATAATAATGACCAGACGCAAGAAATTAACACGAGCATTTCTATGGCTAGATCATCAAGAAGAAGAAGAAGGGTGGGGAAGGATGTATGCTGTTTAGACATTTTCCAGGCTATTCACAAATTATAAAAATTTAGTAAAGGGCTGAACATTATTTATTCCAAGTCTTATTTGTTTCACAAAATTCTTGTCCTAATTTTCTACAAATATTGAACTAAATAATTTCAATTTTACAAAATTATATAAATAATTACTATTAGGACAATCCTAAAATTTCCTGTAGGCCCTGTTACATTAAGTTACAACTTTCTATGAAAACATATACAAAAATTTATATAAATTTTGGCACGTACAATAGTGGGAACTGGAATTTTAAAATGCAGTATTTATTTCCTTGCAAAATATAAAATATGGTTTCTAAGAAATTTTCAAGCAGTTAAAGTAAGCCGTTTCATCTTGATATATGTCTAAATATACATTATTATATACTATAAAAATTCGCAGAATTGATGTACATTGTGTGAAAAGCGGTCAGGTCAGCCTTGCATATTTCTCCGGTTGAGTTGCAAAGCACTGATGCGTATTTCCGAGAGGGTTTGGTTGAAGTTAAACACGCTTTAAAGCTCCCCATTTTGTTATCGTCTGGAATAAATAGAAGGGAGAAAAATGTTATACGTTGCTAAGGTATTTAAACTGGAAGCCGACGATGAAGATACTTGAAATTGATTATTGATCGCTTTGCTTATTGTCGGATTCTTCTACGGTGGAATGGCGTTTCTGATTACATAAAACTCGATGATACTTTAGCCGATGAACTGAACACTATCTAATGCCGAACTTTTCATAAACCTGCGAGATATACAAAGAACCTTTAAGTCACCAATCTGATCGGAGAGGTATAAAAGGCTCACAAACCATCTGAGGTGGTTCTGGCAGTGTTAGTGATTTATGAAGTCCTTAGATTTCGCTGAATTGTTTCCTGTTACTTTCTCATCGCTTGTACGTAGATAACTTCCTTTCTATGGAAATGTAATAGTGTATGGGAAAATCGGTTTGTTAATATCAGCATGACGTGCAATTACTATAGAGAGAGATCAAAGTACGGAATTGATTGAGGTTTCGGAATTCATTTGCGTTTCCTATGTCCACAAACACTTTGATTAATTACAAATGTAAATGGGCGTTACCAAAACCTCACAGTAAAGATAGTTGCTGGTAAAATAATTACAGACTCAAATCATTACGTCTACGCATTACTTAAAGATATTATGGTAAAATAGTTCGAAGCTTTGAATAATCGATTGATTATATTGTCGTGATATTTTAGTTAACAACGTATTTTCTTTCCTCTCATTACCTTTGTAAATTTTAGTTGTTCTGTTGTTCAATGTTTGGCACATCGAAGGACGTGAATAAGGGATATTGATTTATCCATTTAATAAACGTTGGCGTAGATCAAATGAGATCGTTGGATATATTCGATTGGGCCAAACATGAGGGTTGTCGGGGTGATGGGTAAACAGTTTTTTTTGTAAATGAGTTAATAAAAAAGTATCACAATAATCTGGACGGAGAAAATAAATTACAAATTAGCCATTATCTGTATTAATTTGGAACAGAACATGTTTTAGATGTCTGTAACTTATAAACCTATTAAATAATTGGAATTAAAAGTAAGTGGTAACTTTTATTTGGAGCATACCTATTGAATGACAGCGAGCTTCGATGTGTACTGAAATCTACGAGCGACCCAGAAACGGAGATAAATTGTTATTGAGCTAGTCGGATGCAGTTCGCTGCTGCCCGTACACAACAATATGTTTGTTTCAGTTGCGGGTTAATCATTTTTAGGAGGAATATTTTATTAAACGGGGAAAGTATTCAGAAAATTTGGATGTTTCGAAATGTTGGAGAATTACTAGATTAATGAATTACAATTCGACCAAAAATTGGCTGTATATAATACAAGAAATCTCTCTAGTAATAGTAATAGCAATTTATTCACAACAGACTTCTGTATACAGGTTTGTACAAATTTAAAGGTTTAGAACATTCGGCATAATGAAGTGAAATATATATTGTAATACTTGCTCTTATAAAAATAGTTTGTTAGAAACATTTCCGTAACAATAACGCCACTGGATTGGTAGAGCTCGCCTTGTGGACTAGGGTTCTATCTCACAGCATTACCAAGGTAGCATATAAAAATCTTGTGGTGCAACCCACCACACATAATTCCCAACCCAGCCTTGGCAACGGTTGAGTGTTAGTGCCTAAATTCTTCTCTGTTATTTTCTTTGTTCTGCCATAACGCTGAGTAGAAGCACGTGGTAGAGAACAGGGGGTTGGTTACTAGTAGGACTTAAGGGCTGTTGCCACAGTGAACGAATTCCACAATTGAAATAAAACAAAGATAAAAACATTTGCCAGCGTATTTGGTATGTGTAGCCAATTGGCACTAGTTGCACAGTATTCGAAACTTCAACTATTCGATGTTCAATTAACTAATTGTTACATTAACCGATTTAACCGAAACTATTGGATTTCTAAACGAATAACGGGCTAGAATAAAAATTTGCATATTAGCCAGTTATAATTATCTTTCGGAGAAGGAGAAAATTTCTAATAGAGATACTAAGCTGGATATGGAGGATACAAGTTAACATTAAAATTATTATCATAATCAAGTAGCTAAGAACGTCATTACATTGAGAAATTAGTTATATAAAAGGTCGAAATGCCTAAATTAGATCCGATTTATATTCTACAAATAGCGTGGTAACGACAACAACTGATGATAACTAGTAAACCAACAAATTATAACATAATTTCACTTATATTCCGCTAGCTAGACGGTACTGCGAATATTATTTCACTAGACTGTTACAGAAGCGCAAAAGGCATATTCGAGTTGTTACAGAACAGTTGGAAGTTTAGATGCGTGCGTATTTGTGATAGGTAGAAAATAAATAACACTAATAGATCCTCAGCATCTGCTTCTAATGTGTTTTAAGCCTCTAAATCTTATCGAATAAAATGTTAGCAGTGTTACATGTGGGCTTCAAAATCGTTTCAAACACTACTAAGTACAAGCCATGATATAAATGTTTTTAAATGTAGAAACTTACAAATATTAATTTTCCATACGAAAGCGGTCTTTTTAGTTTAAATTGTATTATTATTTTCAGTGAATGTACTGTAAAAATTGCAAGCTTTAGATATTAGTAAATTAAAAAAATATATATAGTTCGGAAAGAACTTGGATTTTTTAAATTTTATGTTATAAAAGTCTGAAGGTCTATAAAATAGCTTCTTATTTCTTGACAAAGCTTGCCCCTAAGGCTTTCTGCGAGTTTAAGCACAAAATAAAATAACACAGCTTTGTACTTACAAATCAGACGTTATACGTGTTATACAGAAAGTGTTACAAACTTACAAATAAATAATTATTGGAAGAACGGAAAGTTCAGGTGAAGAGTTTTCCACAGTTTTGATTCTTGAAGTAGAACACAAATGATCTCCTCTAGAATTAGAACGCCGTTCCTAGATTTCGAAATTGATTCTAGATTATGGAATCGGCATGTGATTCTTAATTCTAGTATGAGAATCTTATACTAGATTCTGGAATCCATTTCGATTCTGACAAGGTTGTAGAATCGATTCTTGATGCTGAAGAATTACGTCTGATTATGGTTTCGAAATGGTTTGACAACACTAATGTTTGCTATTTTGGAAAACTATTAGATTAGCTAGTTAAGTTAAAGGAGTTGTATTTAAAAGCGAATACTTTCGTATCTTTGTAAATAATTTAATTTAATCAATTATTGCTCTTATTTTTTAGTTTAGCCATTTTTCCGTAAGCTAAGATTTGTTGATGCAAAATGGCAGTTGATTTTTATTGGAACAGCTAGATGTAGTAAATTTATGTCTGCGCCCAGCATACACATATAAGTTTTACGTAATATGAATCTTAATAACAGTAATAGTTACTAAACAGAAGTAAATATCAAATAGTAAACATATAATCGCATGTTAAATGATTACATCTGGATTTAAATGCAGAAATACAAGAATTGCAAAAATCTTTAAAAACCAATTATTGTCAATTTGGACAAATTTTCATCCTTAAATTCATTTCAATTTACTTGTTTACGTAATTAATCTATTAATTTTAAGTTTTTGTTATCATTTGTAGTTTGTACAGGAAAATATCATGGACTCATAATAAAATATACAGAGTGATTCATAAGACAGTACGAGTTTACAACTAAAAAAATATGCGACCCAAAATACGCCTCACAAGGTATTGCGAGTTCTACATTTTTATTGACAGTATTATAAATATGCTTGTTTGATATGCTTGAAACTTTTATTGTAAATTAATGAACTGTTGTACTTATTCTTTTATCATATTTCAAATACTTAAACTTAGATATTTGTAAATAAGACTTTGTTGTTTTCGTTCACACTTTTTTCCCTTCCCTTGGGTCCGTCTATCATAGGTTTCGGAGGAATTGAGGCTTATTGTGCTCCCTATGCCTAATAATCCAACCAACCTGTGATCTTCGTACTCAGTCGCACAGGTCTCTCTAGGGTGTCTGCTGAAAGTCCTTTGGTTCCATGTGGGGTTGCCACAGTATGCGTTATCATATGCTTATCAACATGTCGTAGTTGCACAGAACGTGGGTTGATATGTCTGGTTGCAAAGTCTACATGTGAGGTCTCCATTAAATTTCTTGATCCTCTTGAGGTGGTCCTTTAGGTTCCGGAGGCAGTGCAGCCTTAAAGGCTTATTGTGCTCACTATGGCTAATAATCCAACCAATCTGTGATCTTGGTACTTTGTAGAATGTTGCACAGGTCTCTCACAGGGTGTCAGTTGAAGGTCCTTTGGTTCCATGTGGGGTTGCCACAGTATGCGTTATCATATGCTTATCAACATGTCGTAGTTGCACAGAACGTGGGTTGATATGTCTGGTTGCAAAGTCTACATGTGAGGTCTTCATCAAACTTGTTGATCTTCCGGAGATGGTCCTTAAGGTACCGGAGGCATTGTAGCCTAAAAGGCTTATTGTACTCCCTATGGCTAATAATCCAACCAACCTATGCTCTTCGTACCCTGTAGCATGTCGCACAGGTCTCTCACAGGATGTCTGCTGAAAGTCCTTCGGTTCCATGTGGGGTTGCCCCAATATGCGTTATCATATGCTTACTAACCTGTCGTAGTTGCACAGAACGTGGGTTGATATGGGTGGTTGCAAAGTCTACATGTGATGTCTCCATCAAATAGCTGATCCTCCTGAGGTGGTCCTTAACAGTCGCGCGTTGTACTAGAAAGCTCGTGGGGATCTTAAGCTGTGTCCTGCTTAGCTTAAGCAGTTTTTCAGTTCATTTTGTGCGACGTCTATTTATATATGTTTTCTATGCTTTAGTCCTGCTCTGTTGGTCCAGTAGATTTTGTGTTGGTTACAATGCAATCGGTTACATTTTTTTGCGTCCTCAAGGCTAGTTCTGGCCCCCAATAGGACCTTTTGATAATTACCTTGTAAGTTAATCGGATTTTTCGTTGCCTTCGATCCCACAATGACCTGGAATACTATGGGCGTGTTCTGTCCTGTTAGGTCATTGAGTTCCAGACCAGTCTTAATGATGCCTTTAGGATAGATAGTGCGTTCAAGGCCGCCTAGCTGTCAGCCAGGATATAGATGCGCCTACCTACATAGAACCTTCTGTTGTTTTACCGCACACACTGAAGTATGACGTATATTTCAGTGTGGAACACCAAGGCGTCCCTGCGAAGAGGAAACCTCTTTCTCTTGGCTTTACCTCATGCATATCTGCCCCGGCGCCAGTCTCGGTTTTCAAGCCGTCCGTGTATCAGATAAGGCTGTCAAGAGGAAATTTCTGAGCTTGTGCTTCTTACTCTATACGATCCTGAATGTTCACTTTGTAGAGGGTAGTTACGAGATATTTTGACTTCATACGGTACGTTCTTATATCAAGTATGGAACCCCTATGGTATCAATAATTACATTCGTGTGCTCTATTGCTGTACGTAAGTTCTGCAATCTATAGGCCCCAATCTGGCCTCCACTCGAATCGCAAGGGAAGGAGGGAAGATCTAGCAGCGGAAGGCGTTGTTCTTATTGCCCCCGTAATGTCTAGTCAGGCAAGCCTTACTTATGTATGTCTAATTAACCTGGTGCATAGCCAGTGCATCACGCTAGGTGTGAGACTTCAATATTTGTCATAAATGCATCTAACTACGACCAGGGTAATTTTCGCGTTTCTGATAATTTTCTCAATTTTTTGGTTACATGTATGTTTAGAGTCTAAGATAATGTGTCGTTCAGCCGATTTTATTGAACGCACCCTGTCTACGCGAGGTTTATTTAGCTTTCTGGATACGCAGCATTAACCCGGGTCTGTACACCGTTACGTGCGGAGAAAAGACAGAAGTCAGGCTCTAGCTCTCGACCTGAGTGTTGCGCAGAGTTAAAATTACCCCCGGACGGTCGAATCAGTCTAATTTACCAATACGTAATTACTTTCGCTTTCTGCGGTACCATTCACGGTAATATTCGGTTTCCCAAAAATTGCAAAAATATCGCTTAAAGTACCGATTTGGCAAATATCGTCACATGACGCAATATTAAAAAATCTGCCAAAAGCAAGTGGTTTCGAAGGAAGCTAACTGCAAAAATTCTACCACTGCAACCAGGGATTGACTCAAGCCTTACACGCCTCATGATCAATTATCAAAGCCTTTGTTAGCCACGCTTCAGCTACTTCGTTTAGTTTACCGAGGGGGGAGGCCGCCTGAAACGCACGCCGTTGATTGTGAAACCTTTTGAAACTAGTTTGTATTTTGTAGGTTTTATTCGAAAACTTTAGCAATATAAGGAAATACTGCGTATACAAGGCCTTTCTGCAGTTTTTTTTCAGGTATTATTTACTTAGATTTAATTGTTTTGGGTTCACATATTTAAATCTTGTTTAATCTTAGGATTGTTCATTTCAAACTGTTTTCTAATAATGTTGATCTGTGTTCGTTGCCAAATTACACTCATTTAACCATTTTGCGTGTATTTTGTCCACTTCCCTAATTTCAGTGAAATGCCTTGTTAAACTCAACTCTATTTTAGTTTGATATTTGTTAAAAGTAATGTGAACATTCCTGTATAGGCTGCTCTGAGAGTGATTGTTGCACCCCCTTTGTTTAGGAGGTTAGTAAATTCACATTTCTATTAGGAACGAGTGCGTGAAAAGATAAGTTTCATCATGCACAACCTTCGGATTGGCCGTTCAAAGTAATGTGGAGGTTGAACAGTGCCGGATCTGGTAATATTCCCGTTGGCGCGCTCACTTATTACGACTTTATCCCGAATTTGATTAGATTTAAGTGTGGGGTATTGTACAAAAGGACCCCCCCTTCCTTCCCTGGGCTACGCTAGGGTATTGCATCGTTTATGTGACCCAATTCCGTTTAAGCCCGCGACAATAATACTTGATTATTTTACCTCAACCGACAGATTGATTTTCTTTGTCAAGATATAGGGTCTCAGTCCCTCTTCGTTCTTCCTTTGCGTAAATGGTACTACGGTGGGTTTGTGAGGACTGATGTTTAGGCATTCTCCTTCTGCTAACCTGGTTACTACATCCAAGGCCCTTCGCATTAATTACGCGATTGTATTCGGAAATTTCTCTTCAACTAACATGACCAAGTCAGCCGCGTAACCCAATGATGTGAATCATTTATTGCTAAGGTGTAACGTGCGATTTCTTGCGCCTGGTTGATTGGCATTTAAATTTTCAATACAGCATTTTGGATTGCATACTTAAGCGTTTGACTAATTCAGAATTGGCCTTGTGGAAGTTTCGTGTCATCTACTCGTGTGTTTCCGGTTCAGGAAATGGTGAATTTTGGGTTTTCCGTTTGAAATATAACTGTACGATTTCTCAAAGAAGGTGCACGTGTTTTGAGTTAATTTGGAAGTTGTTTTAAGACTTGGGAAGTTTTCCGATTTGAATTTTCAAGACACATTTGGGAAGTTCTTAGGCATCGATAGAGTGATGTGAGTTCCCGGGGAGTTGATCCCAATCTGAGTGCAATTCTTTTGAGAGAGTTCTTTCGCCAGTTAACATCTTTTGGCGAATTGGCTGGGATTAGAATTGACAGAAATTACCAGTCAACTGTGAAAAATCAAAGAGATCCTGTGAGTTCGAGACAAGCGGAATTATCTGCCGTGCAGCGAGCGCGTACGACAGGTGTGGATCGAGATAACGAGATCGCAGGTGTGTTAGTTCCTTTCATATTCAATTTTTACATGTAATTTCGGGGATACGAGGGGTTTCAGAAAAATTATAGTTTAATAGTAAGAAATCGTAGTAAAACTTGTAATTATATACTTAAAGTAATAACAAGGCTAAGTACACTTTAATTAGTGGGTGTTTAAATTCAATTGATTTTGTATTTTGTAAATATTGGTCATCTTTTTTCGAAATTCTGTTAATAATTCTTAATTGGTTAACAGTATAATTAATTTTTTTCTGATTAAAATTCAAATAGCAAGGGGGAATAGTGCGGAAGTTTTAAATCTTGATTAATAGTGCGCCGATACTAATACTATTATATTGGTATTTCTACATCTGGGTATTTGATTCGCGAGGCCTCGAGAAACTTAAAAATACTTAGCGGGTTTGGTCGCGAATATTATTATGGTTGGAAGCGGAATAAATGCTTCGTAGTCTAGTAATCATTTCGCATTATTGCGTTCCCTATATTTTAGAGAATTTTATTTTATTAATTTGTATAACAGAAGGTACTGTTACCATGATTGGTTAAATACTGTTACATATTTATATATCTTTATTATTGAATAACTACTTTAATTTCAAGTGGCGATGTGTCAAAAAGGTTTAATTGCGTGAATCTTTATATAAATTGAAATTTTGTAATTTATTGTGGTGTTTTATTGTGTCTTGGGTTAAAATAATTTACTTGGTGACAAGTTGAGCAATTACTGAAGCAAGGTAGGTCAGAACTCCAGCAAGGTTCCTGTTTACCTCGTGTTATTTTCAAGGACGAAGGATATTTTAAACAGGTGGCGCCTAGGATTATCAACCCCCCCCCTTCTTCGACTGTAGCTGGTCGACCCTTGTCCTTGATACCTGGACCTTGCATCGTAAATGGTAGTTTCGGTTGTATTGCTTCTATTTAGTATAACAGAATTGTCGCCGTCTATTCGACTAGGCGTTACATAGGTCCTATTTGATATGCTTTATAGTATACTTGTAAGTTAAGGAATTGTTATGCATATTATTATATGATATTTGAAATACTTGAACTTAGATATTTATAAATTGATTGCTTTGTTCGCAATTACTATATTTAACAGTTTATTAGCATAAAATACCAAATAGGGATCTATGATTTTTAATACCACCAAGAAAAATTTAGAAATCATTGTACCTTGTGATATGTATTTTGGGTTGCCTATTTTATGAATGATAGGCTTGAATTCTCCCACGAATCACGCGGCATATCCATTTAAAAAATCATGTTGACGTCTAATCTTCGAAAAGATCTTTAAAAGTTTGCCAACGCATTAATTTTGATAATTAATTGATGATTAATAATTGATATTAAAGCTTAAAATGTTTATAAGGATTTTCAGTATATATTTGATATTTCTGAAAATGAAATGACGGTCGAAGACCGCATGCAGTTATAAAACTGTCATGAGCACACGGAATCGATGTGGCGTAACAAATGTTTCCAATGACAGTTCGTATAAGAAAAATTGAAAATCGACAAATAAATATTGTTTTCCTTTACGTTGTGTCAAGCTATTTATATATTTGCGGTGGTGGCGACCGACGTGATGATTTTATTTAGAAATATACCTAGTTGCTACCTTCCTTCGTGGCAATTTTTCATAATTCTTGTCAAAACATCATTGGCTTTTATCAATTTTGTTAGTATGTGCCTGTCAGGAATTATTGATGCAAACAATATTTTTTAATGACATATTCATACCCATTTTTTTAAAGAAACTGGGCAGAAAGCGAATGCGAATTCGCTTTGTATCGATATTTACTGCTTTTGGCAAAATTCAAAGCTCAACCATTCTTGCGTGGAGCTTTTTGAGCTACTGAAGAAATTTCACGAGGGTGTATTACATACAGCTACGTAAACATCTCGCGACTTCTATACACAACGGTATGGCTGGAAATAGGCATTTAGATGATATATAAATGACATCTACTATAGTGCTACTGCCGTTTTCCCTATTTCCTCCGAGAAAAATGATGTCGTGAGCTGATGCTGGGGCGTATAGATGATTTATACACTATTTTCGAATCAATATCCCAATAAAAGCTTACACAAAATTGGCAGATCAGGAGTAAATATCTTGCAATATGTATTGCAGACATATCCCGTATGATCTAATTAATCAACGGAATCTGTGCGGTTTGTGGTGGCGTTTTTGTTATCTGCCAAACAAACGAGAGCAAAATTGTGGTAAATAAAGCAGTAAAAATAAAATGCGCCATTAGGAGAACACGTCGGAAGTATGGAACAGAATTGTAATTTATTCCAGTTTTTGTGGAGATTAGTAGCATTACTACAATTTAGGGTTTCATGTTATTTATAAATAATGAATTTTCATGTTCCTGCTTCCGGTTGGGTTTACTGGGATTCTATATTAGCCATAATCACAAATTATATAGCTCAACATATTTTGCTTACTCTCAATTTTAATTTGTTTCGCATAATTTATAAGGTTTATGAATATTTCACGCAATTAAACGCAAATAAATAATTTCTTGCCTAACAACAAAGAAAACCGTGTGACTTGATTTAATTATGGCGTGGAATCCTGAAAATCGGGTAATCAGGTTAACGTGAAAGTTTTAGGTTATAACTTTTCATTATTGTCGTATGACTGAGGCTTAATTAGTGTTTTATCTGTGCTTCATGCTATTTATAAGGGGAACTAACACGCAATTGCTGATATTCAAAACGCTATTGTTTAAAACGAATGCGGATATGTTGGAAGTGTAAAGAACAGCACAACGCTGTGTTTAAATATGAAATTGAATTTGAAAAGAGTATTTATTTATTTATTTATTTATTGGATTAATAATTACTGCGGCCTATCAAATTACGAATACTTTTAAACTAAGAGATTTCTAATCTAATTTTTTTTAAATCCAGTCCAGTACTAATTGAATGTGAGAGTAATTATAATACATTTTTTTCGAAGTTAGTTAAAAATAATCGAGATTAACCTTGGTATAGTGTCTACTACTGTGTTTTGTATTTTTTACGCCAATATGGACGTGCATTTAATAGGGGTACTACTCGAAGAACGTTGTCATATTTACCCATTATATTTGCTCTTATCAATACCGTGATTTGACCTATTATAAATGATTTCTCATTGAAATTAACTTGCCAAGAATCTATTAAACCCCGCGATAGAAAAATTTTGCGTAATGTAAATAGAAGCATACAATATTTTTGTGTGTTTTGATTGGGTGAGATCTAGGACGCGGGTTTCCAAGCATCTCTATGTCCTGCAGCCATCGTTGGCTTATTTAATAAGTGAATATAATAATATTAATATTTTCAATAGAAATCACAATATTGCAGGACTTTTGTAACTGTAGAGCATATAAAATAGCCTATCGATATTTAATATAAGACTGTTTCTAATAGCATTCATTATAAGAGGAATTTCGGTTATTATACAAATTATACTTATTAATAGCTACAATTTAGAACTAATTAGCATAATTAAAACGAAAGTTTGTAAAATATCTCGAATTTTACTGCCCCATCATTGCCTAAACAAACATTAATCCTGCTCTATACTGTGCGAACGATATGCATATAGAATATTTTTAACTAGTTAAGAGATGTTAACTCGAACAATTGCGATGGCCAACAATTCCTGCTTATTGTGCAATTTTTTTAGAAAATTCAACGGTGTACCTGCTGTCAGCTGTTGCACCATCTTACTGGAAGAACCCAAATTGAAGTTCGTCATCGTGAAGTTGATCGACAATGGTCTTAAAAATAGTCGTTGGTAACTGAGGGGTTTGGCGTTCTCATTAAAAAAGTTGACTCAGTTATTCTTCATAGATATCTCACTCCCAGTCCCAATTCTGAGGGAATGTAATGATGCCTACTAATATGTATGAGCATTGCCGGTAGACCACGTACGATAGTTTTGGGAGTTTACGTAGCCACTAAGATGAAACCACGTTTCATTACCGAATAATAACACACTTAAAATATCATCATTTTTGAGGTATTCATTATACCATGTACAGTAGCCGACCTCGGTGGTCTAGTGGTTAGCGCATTTGCGTTTAGATCCAAGGGACGCGGGGTCGAACTTGGCCGAGGTGGGTGAGATTTTTCTAGCGGGGAAAAATGCGCCTTCTGTCAAATAAGAAGTAAAGCCGTAGGTTCCGCGCCACTGCGACCTGAGACCCGTTAAAAATCACTATTGAAGTTGGAATTACCCCAGATAGGCAAAATTCTTAGTTAGGGTGATACATATCTTGGAAAACCGCGTCCTAGATCTCGGACTTTCAAATATAATACAATACAATACCATATCGGCGCTATCCAAATATGCCAGCAACAACTCTTGAACGACTGATACTTTGTATGGATTTTATAGCGGATTGCCTTTGAGTAATTACTCGTGGAACTGATTGAATCAAGAACGATAGGAGTACTGCCAAGCACTATTTTCGTATCGAAGTAGCCTTCTAAAATTTAGCCTGTTTTACATGAATTCACATACTTAATATCCTTATTCAATAGGAAAGTTTGTAATTTGATTGTTTTATTTAGTAAAGCGACCGATTGTGGTATTTAGCCTTGAAGGAAAGTGTTATAAACACAGAAACAATAAACACACGAAACGAAAGCAATATAAATGACAATTCACCAGCCAAATGTGTGCGTACTGCTACTAGACTCGGGAGATAAAAGTATTGATTGAACAGGTTGACGAAGAAAACGCAAACGTATTGTCGATAATTATGGGACTAAACCGAGGTCACGTACCTTTCAATCATTTTCGATCTCACTGTACAAAATTACATCACGTGGTGGAGTCTGTCTTAGTTGTACTTCCTAATCGACAATCCCATCTATAGTAGAGATGGTATGGAGTAGCGTTTTTCTAGAACAGGTACGACCTCTTCCGAGTACAAACGTATATATGTTCCAAATACCTGTTCCTAGTCCAACCTGTTTCGGAGTCGACATTTGTGCAAGAGGCTGCGGAAGCAGGAGAACAGTCGGAACGAAATAGCAACTATTGTGTTCCGACTGTTCTCCTGTGCAACATTCAAAATTGTGTTGATTGATTGATTGGTTGTACGGGGAGGGTTGTTTTTTCGCTTTGTAACTGCGGTCTCTGGGGCCTATTGTGCATCCCCTTCTGTCGCAGTCAAGTAGATCTGTTCCTTTTATCAGGTCTAGGAGTTTGTTGCTCAGACTGGCTTGCGGTTGTATCTCGTTGGGATTAGTGCCGTCAAAGATTTGATATGTTGTACGAGCTAAGGCTTCGCATTGGAATATTATGTGGGAGGCTGTTTCCTCTTCCTCGCCTCACAGCCTGCATATAGGATCTTCGTTAAATAGCCTTATGTTGTCGAGTTGTTGTCTGAAGTGCCAGTCTCCCGCTAGGAGTCCTGTCACTACTCCAATTTGAGTTCTACAAGTTGTAGGACTGTTTTTGTAAGCTTGTGGAGGGTTGCCCATTATAGCTTTGCTTTGTCTTTGTTGAGGTGAAGGTTTCCAGTATTCCGAATGTTTGGTTAATTCTTTAACTGCTCCTCTCACTGTCCGTTTAGTTAAACCGACACAAGTTTTACATTGTTAAAGTTTGCCAGTGTTATGGTCCAGAGTCGGAACTGTTATATTTATAATTTGTAAACTGCTTCGGGGAACAGTGGATTAATATCTGTTCCGAAAGAACGGAGTTAGTTCCTTGTTCCATATGTAATCTATAGTGTTCATTTTTGGTTGTGGTCTTAAAATATTACAAGTTGACAAAGCGAAACAAGATGAGAAGCTCCTTCCTTCAACAATGATTTTTGTACACTAATGCTGGTAATCACCTCTTAGTTGATTCATAGTTCGCTGCCTGAAGCTTCTTAGAACGACGTTTTATGAAGTCCTGCATATGCTGAGGATTTGATCAGACTTTCTTCACAACCACTGTAGTTAGGGCACAACTTATACTTTTGCTTGTCCTACGCTTTTTGAATACGGTATGAGCTTGGGCGTTAGAAGCTGACTTTCAGTCGTTCCTATTAGTGGTCATATTTCACATAAAAACAACATACAAAACTTTCTTTCTGGCCCTACGTTAAGCGGTTGGGTAATGAGTTAATGTACTGCACCAGTTGTATTCACAACAGTGTTGATTACATTGAGCATATATTTTACTAGTTGAGGTTTTGTTGCTTCCCTGGTGAGTCCTTACTTATCAAACAAGGAAGGTGGGAACGTGCACAAATCATATGAGAATATTTCATGCAAATCAATACTGTGGGTTTGGGCATAGAGTAACAAGCTCTGGAAACAAGTTAGGGTTCTCCTTTTTTGCTTAACAATGTAGGAGATGTGATTGAACGGATATACTTGCGAGTTATTCTAAAAGTTTCCTCCAGATGCACATTTTGGCGATGTGAACAGTGTAATGCAACAACGATGTATTGAAAGGGTAGACGGCATGATGAACATTCGACAGAATGATCTTGTGTACTTCTAATACATAGCTGTCTGATTTTCTTTGTATTAGTAGTAGTGGAATGATTTAAGAACAAAAATAAGTGGTCCTTTTAAAAATCTTGTTGGAATGTTCTCAATTCTTAAGCGCTTTCGTATTTGTGCCTTTTCCCAACTAATTGATAATATGAAGCTTGCCATTTTCGTTTTACATTCCCAGATTGTGGAATCGATAGCCTTTGCTATCTCCCCTCTTCAAGCGTTACGTTTGGCAAATTCATTACTGGGGCCAGCATACATTCAATATTGCATGAATATTTGGCCGTAAAAACGATTTGCTCGCGTTGGATCCCACATAATTTCACAATCGCTCAAAAACAAGCTCGTGTCAATTGGTCGCAAGAAATGCTCAAAAAATTCGATCGCGGTGCTTCAAAACATGTGTATGACATCATGGCAGGTGACGAATTGTGGATCTACGCGTATGAGCCCGAAAGTAAACAGCAGTCGACTGTATGGGTCTTCCAAGGCGAGCCAAACTCAACAAAAATCGTTCGTGCTCGAAGCACTTCGAAGCAAATGGTGGCCAGCTTTTTCCAAAAAACTGGACATGTTTCAACCGTACAATTGGTCCAACGTAGAACGGTCAATTCTGAATGGTACACAACCATTTGTTTGCCACAAGTCTTTGGAGATATAAGGAAAACCAACCGCCGAAGACGGATCATTCTCCACCACGACAATGCGAGCTCTCACACATCGGCTCGAACAAGTGACTTTTTGAGCACTCAAAACGTCGATTTGATGAGTCATCCGCCGTATAGTCCTGATTTGGCATGCAATGACTTCTTTTTATTTTCGAACATCAAAAATAAATTGCGAGGTCGACTCTTTTCAACACCTGAAGAAGCGGTTGATGCATTCAAAATGCATGTTTTGGAGATACCCCAATCGGAGTGCTTCGAAAATTGGTTCACACGCATGCAAAAGTGTATTGATCTTCATGGAGAATATTGTGAAAAACAATAAAGCAATTTTCGATGGTAAATATTTGTTTTTGTTCTCTAATCCCGAAATATAAAAGACAACCCTCGTATTGGGACTACGTTCCTAGTTACAGTAATGAAGTCCTTGAAAAAGAAAAGTATGAGGCGTTTTCCTGTACAATAGTGTTACATAGAATAAAACATTGCCGCGCATAATCATATACATACACTCACAAACACAACATACACAACACCTACACATTTTATTTAGTTTTGTATATATGCCATTTATTTTTGCGAAGATTTTTACCAGGTTTAAAACTTTCTGATAGCGCGTTTCACGGAATCGCACCTCCAGGAGCCACAGGGAAGCTTTCGTAACACCCTGTATAAGAAGATGTCTATTTCACGAGGATATATTAATGGACCATTAAATTTATTTCATCTGAAAGCAGCATCCAACGAATTTTGGTACGGATTTTACTGTTTTATTTTCCATAATCGATGGGAAAATTTGCATGGACATTTCACGCGTGACGATTCACTTTGCTGTTCTGTTTCACAATTACCGTTTAACATACAAAGCGATATTTTTCCATACTAAACTAGACTGTATGAAATTACGGTTTCTTGCCGATTTAGTATTGTATATACAGTACGACCATAAATCAAATGTGCAAAAAAAATTATTTGGATTGATTGGGAAGAAAGGGTTGTACTCAATTAAAATATATAATATTGATTTAATTATATTAAATTGGCGTAAATGTGCGCCTCAGTATTGATAATACGGCACTGAATAGGACGTTTCAATTCCTCAAAAACGTTATGTAACATATCTGAAATAATAAATGAAGGAACTTCGCAAATTTGTCAGTATTTTTTACCATTTGTAGTTTGGTTTCATGGCCATTTGCTTATGTGCATCGGATGAAGTCGAGTAGGGTTATAATAACTGGTGAATATGTTGGCTAAATATTAGAATATTCTATAATTATCCATTGGTTAAGAAATTCCTGATCCAAACATTTTCCCACACAAAAGAAAAGTAAAATCTTGCAGCGTTTGTGGTTTGCTCCCCAAAAAAGGTCCATAAATGCGATTCTGGGATAAAGTTTAAAATTTCACTAGATTAACGTTCAGGCAAAGGAGCCCTTTGGCATTTTGGCGCATGTTTCACTAGCGTATCTAGAAAGTGCATATAAATTTTGATTAGATGAATGAAGTTGTACCTATTGTTAGAGATAAAGCAGTATGATAGATTTAGCGTTTTGGTAAAATGGACAAAACTGAAGGTTATAATTTACTAAATATCCACATGAAAAAGATTTGTTCTTGAATTTAAATATGTAAAATACTTTCCGTGGATCTTTCTCTTTTTAAGATATAATCACAATGTGTCGCCGTGAATTTAAATGTGGAAGAGGATTTTGTGAAGGTAAAAATGCAAGGAGTTCTTGAAAAAGCAGTCCCAACATAGTAAAATATTAGCGTACTCATAATATGGTCCTCAGTCATTGAAAATTAACAATTAGGCAGATGCCCTACGCCTAGGGAATGGACCTTACATACCATGTAACCGAAAAGATTAATCCACTAGATGGGTTTTCAGAGTTCGGAGTGCTATTGAGGGTCCCCAAAATGAATGTTTTGTAAAGATCAACGTCTGCAAGATTAAGATCTAGAAATCAACAAGAAACTATTTTAAGGTGCTAAATAATGTACATCTCGTGGATTAAAATCGGCGCTATGTGGTGGTATTGAACAGAAGTATTAATTTTTATAAACTTGGCTAGGGATGACGCACCTTGTTGTCTCCAACTACAGTCAATTTATAAAATTAATCTCAAAGATGGTTTTATTTTTGTACAAGAAGAAAAGTAAGGTAAAACTTGCCAATGTACTATACAGTGATTGTTTTCCCCTGTTTACCTCTGCTTCGTTGGTAATTAAGTAATAGAACAGTTTCATTCTCTTGTAATATTAAAAGTGAGGCAACCTTCAGTTACCCAGCGCGTCATTACTCGTTAAGTTTAAAGTTTCATTAATTCTGTAAACTCGAACGACGCTGGCTGCGTAGATCTGTTCATTAAAGTAAATATCGCAAGCCAATGGCGGCGAGCTCTTTGGTTTGGACGTCCCAACACGCCTGTGTTTACCCCATAGTTTTATTTTCTTGCTTGTTCTAAATTGTACTATATTTTCTTCTTCTTTCATTATAGGTTTACAACCTGTTTTTCTTCACTCTTCTGAAGATTTTTATGGCGAGTCTGCTGAGGACGTTAGCCAGCTTTCAGCCCATCTTTTTGGTGGTCTTTCAGGTAGTCTCTTTCCTAGAGGTTTCGAGTTCTTTGCTATCCTTATTAATCTGTTGTCGTCAGATCTTTCTATATGATCATTCCATTCTTTACACCTTCTCTTCACGAATTTTCCTATATCGGCAACATTACATTGTTCCCTAATCTGTTGGTTCCTTATTTTGTCCATTCTGGTCTTTTCTACAATGGTCCTAAGTGTGTTCATCTCTGCAGTCCGCAAGAGTTGGGTTTTTTTGTATCTGATCTAGTTTCGGATCCATAGACTAGTGTTGGCCTGACTATAGTCTTACATATTTTCACCTTGCTGTCAACGGATAAGTATTTGTTACGCCATGTTATGTCTCTAAGTAATCCTGATATTCTGGCCTTATTCCAAGTTTGTCGTTTTACTTCCTCGTAGTTGTTTCCATCACTTGTAATGTATACCCCTAGGTATTTAAACTTCATGACCTGCTCTATCATATACCCCTCTATCTCTAGTTTGCAGCGTATGGGATCTTTAACGATTGTCATAGACTTGGTTCTTGCGTTTGATACAATCATATTATAACTTTTGGATGTCGTAACCATTCTATATATGAGCCTCTGTTGTACTATTTGTGTGCTATATTTTACTCAATAGATTTGGATGCAGTTAAAATGTAGTACGATCTTTTATTCTGGTGTATTTTATTGTGTGCATGAACTTTGTAGACATTATATACAGGAGGAGGCACAATAAAGGTGAATCCGATTCCCGTAAGCTGCTGGCTTCTCGGCCCTCCTACGAGAACCTGCATTGAGCTGTATCCTGGAGGTTGGCGCCCATTAATTTCGGCTTACTCTGTATACTACTACGTTAGATTTTCTTCCCTAAAGCATTTCTCCACCCCTACTCCTCTGAGTTAAGCCGAAGGCAATTAATTTTTATTTTATTCAACTGTTATTTAAGTAGCATAATAAGTTGTAGGACTTTGTGGACAACATTTATCGCAGAAGAATTAGTCTCAACAATATTATTAACCGCTAACAAATAAAATGAGTCGTTAAACAAGCATAACTCTATATATAAACTTTTTAAACTCCATTAAAGCATATTACAGGTACTTAAACAAAATTGCCGTAGGAGGAAGCTCATCATGTGGTGGGCTTTGAACCATGACGAAAGAACGTGTAAGTAGTAAGTAATGGAGACGGTCGAAGTTCACTAAAAGTTTGTCACTGTTGTGATGAATAACCCTTTTGTGTTTATGTTTCTTAAAGGCTGCGCCCGCGTGCTATTGTTTTTATTTACTGAAGCGATTCAAGTGCTGCCCAACCCACTAACGTTAAGTAGCTTTATGGGGAAATGTTTTTGCTACTAAAAGTAACCGATAAGAAGTGTCGTGGGGTGCTTTAGAAACAGGCGGTCTTATAAAATTACCTTTTTTATAGTCGCGCGTCTCAAAGATCGCAACCTTTGACTTTTATTTTCGGAAGTTAATAGAACTACCTAAGTTAGGCTAAACCATTAGCCAAGGAAATATAAAAATAATAATTATCTTTGACAGCCCAAATAGAATTTTACAATTAATTTGAAATAGCTGCGAGATCTTGTATAATTTTCAATAATAAATAATTTTAAGGAGCTGAAATGATATTAAATTACACTTTCCATTACGCAAAGTCAAATGGGAATAATTTGTCAAACTACAAACGGAAAAATTAAAGATTTATGAAGATATTACCATTGACGTAAAGAGTGCACTTAAAACGGTGTACGGTCTTTGTACATCTCATTTGAACTTTGAAATTCTAATGATAGGATAATTTTTCGGACTTCTCAGGATTCCTTCATCAGGATCGTAAGTAAAATAGAAACGAATTTGCATATTTTATTACAATCCAAAAGCTATGTGAAACGTTGTTTAACAGTTAAATATTTGGGGCGCTGTATTCGATGCATTACCATTCCGGTTATACAGGGCGGGCCACCTAAGTTATCTGCCTTTAAGAATAAGAGAGAGAAAGGAAGAATTCGGTATAGTATTTCTTTAAATCTATCTTGTACAT
Organism: Limonius californicus; assembly: GCA_014611495.1. Lineage (NCBI taxonomy): Eukaryota > Metazoa > Arthropoda > Insecta > Coleoptera > Elateridae > Limonius > Limonius californicus. The sequence continues at coordinate 4,997 of JABXWE010028909.1, read as the reverse complement.
AGAAAAAGTCTAGTGGAGTGATATCGTAACTTCTTAGTGGCCATGGACACAGCTCCTATTCCAATCCTATTTAATCAAAATACATTACTTAAGTAATTCCTAACAAATCAATCGCAGTGAGCTGCTCGGCCATCATGTTGGTGCCAAAGTTTTAGTAGTACACTGAATTCTGTATCTTCCAAACCAGTGTAAAATGTTTTCTAGGAAACCCAACTAACATTGTTCGGTGAGATTTTCATGGAAGACGTGTGGTCAAAAAATATGGTTACCTACTATGCTACACCAAAAATATATAGATAAAAACTCTTTAACAATGAATAATACGTATCCAGTGCACATTTTATTGAATGTAATAATACAAGTTGGCTTATTCACGTCACCATTGTTTGAGAATTTTGCGTCATCACTAAACAATGAACAATTTTAAAAGATTTATCTAAAATACGTTATTTTTACAAAATTGCAATCTTCTCTGAGGGTCAGTTCGTGCACCAAAGTAACGTCATAGGGATGGAATATGTATGCTTTTAAAATTTTTCTATTTAAAGCGCATTTGATATTTATTGATATAAAAAAAGCTTATGATGCAGTCCCTATTAGCAAGATGTTTGTTGTTTTAGAGAAAAATTGAGTTAATGTTAAATACGCTACTGCCATAAGAGAACTGTAAAGACCTAGAAAATATAAGATTAAAATCGGAAACTTACTATCAAATAGTTTCATCATTTAAAGAAGTCTCAGAGGAGGATGTTGTCTATAAATCAATGATGTCTTCCTTTACACACTTTTGTTGGATTATCAGATGATTGTAGCAGCAGATGAAGACGGCCAGACGACGCCAGTTATATGGCGTGAAAGATTTGCTTAGAGGAAGCATTGAAGAAATAAATGTAGCCAAATGGGAATATCAATTAATGATGGCTTTCTTTTACACACTTTTCTTTAATTATCAGATGATTGTAGCAGCACATGAAGATGACCAGATGACGCCAGTAATATGGCGAGAAAATATTTACTTAAAGGAAGCTCTAAGGCATTGAAGAAATAAATGTAGCCAAATTTGAATATCAATTAATGATGGCTTTCTTTTACATACTTTTCTTTAATTATCAGATGATTGTAGCAGCACACGAAGACGGCCAGATGACGCCAGTTATATGGTGAGAAAAGATTTACTTAAAGGAAGCACTAAGGCATTGAAGATATAAATGTAGCCAAATGAGAATGTCAATTAATGATGGTTTTCTTTTACACACTTTTCTTTAATTATCAGACGATTGTAGCAGCACACGAAGACGACCAGATGACGCCAGTTATATGGCAAGAATAAATTTGCTTAGAGGAAGCACTGAAACATTGGTGAAATAAATGTTGCCAGATGGAAAGACCATTTAATAATGTCTTCATTTACACAATTGTAACAGCGGATGGTCAGATAATTGTAGCAGCAATGAGGACGACCAAACGACGTTAGTTATATGGCTAGAAAAGATTTGCTTAGAGGAAGCACCCAAGCTTTGGAGAAATAAATGTTGCCAAATGGAAAGACCGTTTAATAATGTGTTCATTTGCGCACTTTTATTAGCGGATGGTCATATAATTGTAGGAGCAGATGAAGACGACCAAACGATGCAAAGAGCATTTAATGATGTTTTCTTTTACACACTTTTGTGTACGGATGATCAGATGATTGTAGCAGCAGATGAAGATGACCAGACGACGCCTGTTATATAGCGAGAAGATTAATACTAAATCATTAAAATGTATACGAAACTATGTACCTGGTAGTAGGAGACAAGAATAAAGGAAGAGAAAATTTAAATTTTGGTGAGAAAGATATAGAAGCTCGCAAGGAATACAAATACTAGAGAATGTTAATAGTGGAAGAAGAAAATAGTCAACGAGAGATACTTCACAGAATCAGGCAAGGGAAATAGGTAATACAGAATTTAAACTCTATACTATGGTCAAATGATATCGAAATGAAAACAAAACAAAAAATATACAAAGTACTACTTGAAAGTATAATGATATATGGCTCGGAAGTGTGAGAAATTACCGAAAAAAAAATAAAAATACAAAAATGCTGTAGAAATAGATTTTCTCAGACGAAGTTGTCGAACATCCCGACTGGAACATGTAAGAAATGACGACATTTGACGGCAAATGAGAAATGGCAGATACGTTAGTATATTGGCTTGCTATGTCCATACGAGAATGCCACTACAAAGACGGCCAAACGAAATGTGAGAATGGTTACCAACCTAGAGAAGGAGGAAGACTCCCTTATAAAACTTTAAAAGGGGGCCATGGAAAAGAAGCAGTTGGCGGGTGCAGACTGGCATATCAAAGATTTATAGCGTAATAGGCTGCGAGACACGACATAAATGATGCTAAGAACTCGATAATATATATATATATATATATATACAGGGTGTTAATGAATTGCAGGGACAAACTTCTAGGGCTTAAAGTATACATGAAAACAAACATTTGTTGTTAATAAATGTATGGTTAAAAGTGTCAGGGATAGAGCTTCTCAAAAATTCTTTTAGAAGCGCCTAAATTTAGGCTACTCAATGCACTACTTAATATTTGTTTCCATAACGACGGAAATTAATACAGGATAATTTGAAATGTGGGAAAGAGGGCTTTATTTATCCTGTATTAATTTTCGTCGTTACTCAACTAAATTAACAGCTCGAGTTGGTACTGTCATAAGTATGATGATCTATTTAATTACACATTAAAGAGAAAGTGATTTTAGTTGGCGTACTATATATACGTTGGGTTGCGTCAACCCCTTTTAACGGGGGCAACTACAATACAGTTATCTTCAACAGTTTAAACTTTAGAATTTTTTTGTTAAAGCGGTTAGGACAAAGTTATATTTTATCTTATCTCCAAATTAATTTGTGTTAATATTTGGGGTTATATTATGGATGTGATTATAGCGAGCGTTACTGATACTAATGTAAAGCAGGCAAAGAAGAACATGATCAGCTTAAAACTACATTATATTCTTAACTAAGCACGTTTGCCACTATTACAAGCTTGAAAGTAGTTCTAGAAGTTCGATTATAGAATATTATTTATAGACGTTTTTGTTGGATTTTGAATGGCCTCTACGTTACCAAAATGAGTCCCTTTCATGCACTATTTCAACTTTACAAACAAGAAAAAAACGCAGGATGCAATATCAAGCGAGTAATGCAGACTTTTGCACAGCGCAATAATTTTTTTTTGGCCGAAAATTGCGAACTCTTGAAGCAGTATGAGCTTCTATTTGCAAACAAATTGGGTGTCGTACTGCGTGCATGTTTACATGCGTCCCAAAACTTCCAGATAGATGTTTGATTCAGTGCTGTGCCTAGGGGGATGAATTTTCGCTGAATAATTCCTTTGCGATTCCTATCATTAGGACGTTGATTTTTGATTTGAACAATCTTGCTGCTTGAGCAGGCCACAACTCCGCTACTTTTCAATTCGTGCTTTGATGTTTTGTCTTGGAATCATATTCGAAGACTAAGCCTCATCACTAATAATAATTCTTCGCAGAATGTTTTCACGCGGATCTTCTCATCTCATCATAATCGGACCTGGAAAATATCGAGTTTGGACAAAATTTATAAAGTTTAAAAAAAATACGGAAAAGTGCAGTACTTAACAGATCGATACAAAAATGAATACTAACCATGCACGAATGTTCTAGTAACGTGAACAAATGTTCTTGTCGTTGCAACATGCGGCGAAAAATTTTCCAGTGAACTTTATCTTTTATACTAGAATTCAGTAAAAAATTCCTGTCTCTACTTTTACAAAGTCTGTTATAGCTACCAAATATACATCTAAATCTACTTTAAAATATTCGACAGCGAATTGATGATTTTCCTGATATATATTTCTGTATAGTTGGCTACACGCTGTTCAGTTTTATTCTATTTCATAACACAAAATGATGAACTAATTAGACGAAAAGGTGTAAGGTGAAATTCAATACTTTCTTGCGCTACTATTAAATACTCAGACCAATCCGAACACGCGAATACTGGTATTATAAATCTGGTTTAGTTCACCATGATAGTATGCGAAGCCATTATCGGTCGTAAAGTTGGCTAATATTGCCCAAATGAAATACTGGGTGTTTCACGTAAGAGTTCACGTCTGAAAGCTTAACAATAGGCAATACTACCTACATATCAGCCACTTCTCCATATCTGAGATAATAATACAATTTAGAAAAAAATGATAGCTATTCTATTACAAGTTATTCGACAAAATGGCCGGAAAAATGTATGTTATTATATGAGCTGTTAATTTAGTTATGTAAATTAGATATTGAAGGCGATATAATAGGCACAGCCGGTTGATTAACTATAGAAGACATTTTTTAATATTCTCCAAGCACCAATCTTCCGTTTTTGGATACTGAAATAGCTCAGAAAAGTATTACTGGCGTTTGTAGATTAATAATTCCTGAATTTTGACTGAATTTAATATAATATATAACAGCAGGCATTAAATTATTGGACAAAACCTCATAGTAACGTAGTTGTCATGAAGTAATATAAAGTTGAATATTCCAAAATTTAGGTCATCATTATTACCGTTGCCATCTTTATTGTCATCATCATCATCCTCATCCTCATCCTCATCCTCATCCTCATCCTCATCCTCATCCTCATCCTCATCCTCATCCTCATCCTCATCCTCATCCTCCTCTCATCCTCATCCTCATCCTCATCCTCATCTTCACCCTCATCCTCATCCTCATTCTCATCCTTATCCTCATCCTCATCCGCACCCTCATCCTCATCCTCATCCTCATACTCATCCTGATCCTCATCCGCATCCTTATCCTCATCCTCATCCTCATCCTCATCCTCATCCTCATCCTCATCCTCAACCTCATCCTCATCCTCATCCTCATCCTCATCCTTATCCTCATCCTCATCCGTACCCTCATCCTCATCCTCATCCTCATACTCATCCTGATC
>JABXWE010028908.1:0-25692 GCA_014611495.1 Limonius californicus | reverse complement strand
TGTATAACTTTTAAATTCTTGCGCTGGTTAACGGAACAAGGCGAAGGATACAAGGTAGTAAACATGAACTTATAAAATATGGATGCAACAAAGAAATGAATTAAATGTTATCGAATTATCTAAATTTTCTCTTATAAAGCACTAAACAACTTTAACAATTAATTGGAAGAATATAACATTAGCATATCAATAAATAAAACAACGGCGATGGCTTTCAAAGGATACTACCAAATCAGATCTAAAATCTTTCTGCACAACCAAACCATAGAACAAAGTAACTCCTTTTATAACCTCAGATATCTAATATCCTTGAACGAAGAAAGAGATATCCAAAACCAAATAGAGAAGTTCAATTCTATCAATGGAACCGTAAAAGGGACACTTAAGAATAAAGTCTACCAAACCACATCTATAAAATTCCACAAGACCGTATCAGTTCCAACAATACCTAGGCGGATGAAAAACGAATACAAAGTGCAGAAATTAAATTCCTTAGAGCAGTCGCAGGATATCGAAAGAAGATAGAAAAAAAAAACACCGAAATCCGTAAAAAACTAAACAATATAGAAATGAATGGCTGCAAAACTTGCAAAGAATGGATGAAAACTGCATCCCAAAACAAATGTTCCAGTACAGACTTAGAGGCAGAACAAGCGTTGGTCGACCTGAGAAAAGATGGTCAACCGAGATACAATAAGAGTGCGGAGTGACGTAATGGATTATTGAAGTCTAACACGTGCGAAAGAAGAAGAAGAAGAAGAAGAAAAAGAATTAAATGACAAAGTTACATGAAATAAATAGTATGGTCTAATTTAACAAAGCACTTTCATACGGACCCCGTTTTTCACATAGAAGCACCTGTTTATTTTTTTTTCTGGTGGTGGTAAAATTCACTATATGAAATTAGGATGGTACTCCTGCGCCCTGCTGATCTTGAACTTCAATACGAAAGTCCATCCTTTGTTGATTTTTTCTAAGTTCCTCGTAGAAAAACTTAGGACTGAGTACCTTCGGGTTTGAGGGTAACGAACACGCTGATCGGCTGGCCCGGATGGGCTCCTTGGAGCACCTCTGGGGACCCGAACCAGCAGTGGGCGTACGTCAAAGCTCGATTAAGGCCATTATACAGGACAGACTGAGACATCAGCATGTCCGAAGCTGGAAACAACAACCGTTTAGGCAAGCGAGAATTCTCATAGAAGGACCAGCCCAAAAGCAAACAGACTTCCTACTAAATCTGGGGAGGAAAGACATCAAGGCCATAGTAGGCCTCTTAACAGGCCATGGCCATCTTAACAAACACCTAACCACATTGGGAATCAGAAACAATGCCCTCTGTCGGAAGTGTAAAACAGAAAAAGAAACCTCTATTCATGTACTCTGTCGGTGTGCAGCGCTTGCAACTCTCAGATTCAGAGTCTTTGGGGTCTGGTTTCCAGAATCTGAGGACATTCGAAGAGACCCACTGAGACAGATCCTGGCCTTCATCTTGATGTACGGCTAATTTACCGAATTTGATTCATTTTTCACACAGATAAGTAACAAATAACGCTGATTTGAATCGTAACACTTAATAACATAATTTTATTCAAACAGGATATACTAAACACACAAAATTACAATTGTAATTGACTCGCTATACGACCGTCTGCTCACGTTGAGATTTTCATGGTCAGGTTGCTTTTCTTTTTTCTTTTTTTTTGCAACAAATAACCATGATAACATCATAAACCAAACAAAAATAAGTACATTTTACAGAAAACATGTGACTTCCTCAACCAGTGAGAAAGCAGAATGAAAATAATCAAATCTTAAATATTGCAATAACTTTTTGTAATTATCATTTAGATCAAAACTGAAATTATTTATTAAAAAAGGAATGTTTTCACACCTCACGCTGTCTATCAATTATTTTTTTAAGAAAATTCATATTAAGTTTGACCATAAATCACGTTAAATTAATAATATTACCATTAATGATTATCAGAATCATATTAACATGTTCTCACCTACTCTAAATATTACTCACAAAAACCGTACAATTGAAATGTTCATTTTCCTCCAAAATTACATGTTAGTTGAGATTTGTCGAACATAATACATAAATCACATATCTGATTGTTTTCCAGGTGAAAAACTCACAGTCAAGTTTGATAAATACCTCTAATACCTTCATACAATTATTACGACTACGAGCAAGCAAAACGTAACAGACAATTCAAAGGCTAGACACCAGAACAACCCAAACAAAATTAACGGAGATGACAAACACTAATTGAGCATGACCTTTACTTAGTTTCAACAACGTATTTTTCTGGTTTAAATCATAAAATAGCTTTAAGTTATCTAAATAAGTTAAGTTCTATTAGATTATTTAAATCAAGGTTCGTACAACACAGCAGTTGTATATTTATATATATATATATATATATATATACCAAACCAAACTTGTAAGTGCTTGATGACCCACACTTTATAATCTGTAAGCGAATGGATTTCTTGAAAGGCTTCATGGTTCAATCAAATAACCCTACATAATGGAGAACTTAGCTATATCCCTAATTTTGATCTTAAGACCTTCTGGTTTACTTATCAATGTTTATGCTTCTACTAAAGCCGTAACACCGATTACATGCCCAGCACACTGGATTTGATATATGTATGAAGCCGAAGATTCGCGTGCTGTTCCAGGTATGTGCGCCGGTCGCTCAAGACTTCATTTACGCCATCGCCTGCACAATTTATGTGACAATCCAGCAGAGCAAAACAAAAAATTTAAATCTCGGAAAATCGTGTTTGGTGTGAGGTTCGGGAAACGACTTTTCGAATTACCAAGAGTTCAATTTTGTTTATGAGCAAAACGTCGTCGCATATTTCGTATGTGTTTCCAACGGCGCGCACTTCAAAGATATTCCATTTCAGGAAAATGTCGCCGGAGTTGGAAATGTATCGTAAAACTTCACAGAGTCTGTTTTCCTTTTGTTGGCCATACAATGGACAGTAACGAATATAGCCGACGGGGACGTGAACGTCGCATCCCGATACAAACACCGCCAAAACTTACAAACTTCCACACATATATTTTAAGAAAATTGGTGCGGACCATATTTAAGGGGCTCCCTAGAAAATGCATTCGCGGCCAGGATTTGTGTCTCTTGGCAAACCGATAAACAATTAACGCGTTAAGCGCCGTGCGAATAAACGAACTGCTGGAAGAGAAGCCAGTCTCAAATTCCTCCGAGTATTTACTCGTTTCACCTGAATAAATAACGCTTCAGAAGGGTAACAAATTGCCCCGCTATTTACCCGAATTTCCTCCCACTAACATACATTCCGCTAAACGGAAATTATAAATTTCTGCCTTACGGGGGCGCGCGATAATGAAGATTACATTCAACCAACAGTTATGAGCAAATAAATCTATTCAAGACCATGACCCTTATCGATGAAGCTTTTATTATACCGACAGAACTGTTTGCTGAGATCTTCCTTCAATTCTCGCCCATCATGCGTCTTCCACGCATCATAATCTTAATTTGAAGAATCCGCAAATTTCAATCGTCTCAATTTACACCTACCTGTAAAACATAAACCTTATGGAAAATAGGAATCCAGTGTTAGCTTCAAATATCTAGTTAAATTAGATTGGATTTTAGTTGCTTTCACGTTTAAAATATTGCTATACACAAACTCCGGATCGTAGTAAGGATGCGAATCGAGGAATAACTGCAAAATTGCTCGATTCTAGTTCCTTTAGAAATAACATTATTAAGGTTTGAATAGGATTCCAATAATAGCTTCAAATTCGTCATAACGTATATTAGATTCTATAAGAATACCCTCGGTATTAAAAATACTATGATCTGCAAGGATGGAAGCAAGTGCAGGTATTAATTCAGTGATTGATTTAAATTCCTTTTTAAACTCATCATATTCCACGCAAATCATCCTTGGAAATATGTTATGTTCATTTAATTCACTATTCTATTTTTGGTAAATCTATAATTCTAACTACGTTTTCTAACTCAATGGTTTAACTACGTTTTAATTCTGAAGTTTCATCGACGCCAAGATTCTTGTAATCAGCATCAAGAATTTAACCTCGGTTTTTCCCCTTTACAATGCTTCTTTTGTCTTAATGCTTCCAAATACTCTAGTTTTTACAACGTCATGTCTGCAGGCAAATGTTCGAAAAAACTTCCAAACTGCAGCGTTGCATTTTGTCCGCCCATCAGCGGCCAAATTTTCCCTCCCCGCAGCAGTCGGCTAGCGGACCCGAATGTAGACGCACATACGCTGTGGGTAGCAAACTATTCGTGATATTTTTGGTGCCGTATCGTTTTCGTTCTTGTGAACCAGAATTACGACCGTTAGTGTCGGATCTAAACCAGTCACGATAGACAATTGCAAAAGTTAGGGAACCCTGAGTGTTCTCTTCTCGTTCCAAACGGATATAAAGGCCCATCTACTAGCAATCTCCCGGCGAAGGCCGCCGCTGTGCCGTCCTCTACGCTCGAAGTTCCGCCTAGCTGACCGATCATCCTCTTACTACTTCCCCCTGACAGCTACAACCCTTCGAAGCCTACCTGGGTAATTCTACAACGTGCAAGGTTAAAGCAACTTTGTACCTCGCTTGTATGTTATCAGTGCAAAAGAACGCAGTGCATTTTCTTGGTGCAACAAAGACTCCGGTGTCCGACCTACATTTCATGCTTGCAATTTAAGGCTAAGCAACATTAAGTGGCATAATTCATATTTATACCACTCCACTTGATTATTTTAATGTTAATGTCAAAATGTATTTGTGCATGTTTTTATGTGAGCTCTACGGATACTGGTAAACGCAGTTGAATGCCTAAATGTCGTAAGCCAGTCCCGGAGAGAAAATTATTCAGGGCGCTCCGAAAACTCTGTCAATTAATTTTAACCTATACTGTGGATCGAATCTGGTCCTTATTTACTCATTTTGTTGTATCCGGACCTTCAGTCCAAAAACTTGTCTCTATTTCTTAATATATGCTTATAATTTTTATCGCGACTTATTATTGTACGTAAAGAGAGACCCAGGAAGGTAAGAATAGAACATCCCGTAAGATAGCAGGCTTTCGCCCTCTTCCCGAAGGCTCTGTATCATTGACACAGGAAGAGGTGGCGCCCATACTTTCTTCGACGTACCCTGTATAAGACTTCGACCTTTTACTTTCCCTCTTATGAGCAAACTCTTGAGAACCACCCCTCCTTCGACTGAGCTACTGAGAGCAACTGCCGTTTTGCTGCGCGAAAACGAGGAACGTCTGCAGGTTTGTATTAAGATTTCTTATTCCGACGCACCCTGTAGAAAAGCTTCGTTTGACCCGTAACAATATAACTTTTAAAGACTAAATTTACAATTTTTAGCGGAGCTGCATTTTGGTGCGTTTACCGCTCGATGGTACCTTCTTTTTTGTTTTTCAAACAAAATACCAGATTTTTCCGTGCGTTGCTAAGCAACCGCTAAGAAACAAGTAAAACTTTATGCGACCCCAAGGGACCCAAAGGACTCAGCGAATAGAATCACAGCATTATATTGACTAAATTATTAACAAATATGTAAAACTATCAATAATTTTACAACAAAATGAAAATCACAAATTGACACTCTGTATATTTAAAAATATTTTTATAATATGCACAGTTTGGCACCACATCATTAAAAAAAACGAAAAATTTCCAAATCATTTTAATAATGCCAATATTGAACTTTGATGCACTAACAAGCAACCCTGTATAATAAAAAATCTATAAAGCCACCAATTGTTTCAGAAAATTTGCAGTTGCAGTGAATGTGATCGTAATGTGTAATGTAGCATCTATCAACATCCCGCGTTGTTAGTTTCAATCGCTTTCAGTTTTTGTAAAATTTACTATACCTTAAGCAACAAAAATATCAATGTGAATAGAAAGTTTATTTAAGTGTAACTAAAATTGCATTTATTTCACTGCATTACATCACTGGAGCTTCTTTCTTTGATGTAAATCTGTAAACTGAGTATTCTTATATATAATATTCAGCAGCATCTCTAAATTCATTTAGTTTAGTCTACTCATTCTTCTTATCACTGTGAGCAGTGAAACCATTTAGGTGGCTATCCAATGTGCGGGCTTTTTTGCTGCTCTCCCTCCTGCTGTAGGTTTGATTGTAGAAATGTTTGAATAAGAAGAAGAACATCACCGCATGCGCTGCTATGAACCAGATGAAAGCACGTGGATAATCGCAATCAATAAAGAGAAGCTGAGAGGCGTGAACTACGATCACCACAAACTGCACCTGATAAAATAGAAAATATTTATTTAACAAATTAAAACCTTATTTAAAGCTAAAGCATTAACTTACCATTTGCAGAGTAGTCAAATATTTCTTCCACCACAAATATTTCTGCATTTGGGGACCAAATGCGGCAAGTAGGTAGTAGAAATACATGACAATATGGACAAAAGTGTTCAACAAACCGAAGAACGTACCATGTCCACCTAAAAATAATAACGGTAACTGTAAGGACGTAATGCATAATTGTATATTTTAAAAGATCTTAGCAATGCCGTGCCGTTTTAGTCATTATACGGAAGAAAAAAGATTTTATTTTTTTACAATCACACATGGGCTTTTGGAGTAATGGCACACTGTAATGCCTAAAGGTTGAAGAAAGGTAGAACTGAAATGAGAGGTATTTTTTTCCTTCTTCATTTTCTTCTACACTATTGTATTCTAGGGTAGTGTTAATGTTCTGTATCTTACCCTATAATTTTGTGTGCAAGAAATAATTCGACTGATTTTGGAAAGGTGGAAATTTTATTGGGCTGGGTCATAATGAATTACCTTTATAAATAATATTCTTTACAGCTAACCTGCGATTTTTTGGGTACAATTCTATTATGACTTGCTAAACATGAGGTTGCTTTGATGATGGTTTTATACATATTTATGCAGAAAAGTTGCAGAAATTAAATAAATTACAGTTATTTCATAAGCTAAGCAGGTTTTGCCATTAGCAACACTCGTCCCACAGGCAGCAACTGCTCAATATGCGTATATGTATCTACCTGTGTTCTGCAGCTACCTATATATTTCGACGACATGACTGCTAATGGTGGTGGTCAATTATTAATCAATAAAAATAGAAGAACTACGAGAAACAATAATAGTAGTATGTATTTTCTAGGGACCTCGATGGGGCAGTACGAACAAGCGCTGTCAGTCGAGGTTACAGTGAATTGCGGCTCAATCGGCCGCGGGGCCAAACCTCGGATGAGGCGACCGTATTTCACTTAGATAAGTTTAAGGTGCATGTTGCATGAATGGCTAGTATGTAAGGGAAGCCCGCACCCCCCAGAAGTAATGCGAAAGCGGTTTCTGGGGCGGGGAGGGGAACGGTAGTGCGAATATAAAAAAAGTATGTATTTTCTCTAGCTTCTACAATGCCAGCTGGCTATTGGATAAAGTCCATGTAAACCATATGATAATTTTGTTTCACTTACAGAATCAAAAAGCATTCAATGTTGACTTTGTTACCCTTTTTGTTTAAAGTAGATCCTCTAGAATTAATAATAAACGTAAGTATTTTAAAAATATTATTTTATTCTACTTACATGAGTGTGGTATTAATTTTAAAATTAGACAATGCACGCAATTTTTTTCAGAAAATAGTCGCTGAAGAATAGTGAAGAAAGTAAGTTTAAAAATGGTTTGGTTTTGTTAAATGTTGTAAATATATCGGTTAAAGTAGATAATAAACATTTAGTTTTAATTTCAGCAAATAATTTTTAAATTAAGGAATAGAATAGTTTTTGCAATGATGCTTTTTTGTAAATATACTAATTTCTGAATTACAAAGTATGTTTATTTGTTGTTAAAATCTATGTAAACTTTAGCAACACAGATTAACTTTCAATACCTTTAAATTTTAAGAGAATCAGTCTTTAACCCATATGTGCTGTGAAAGAGAGTGTAGGTAAAATAAAAAAGATATTTCATGTAGTCTTTATGTAAATGTTTGCTAATATAAATTAAAAAATAAATGTTTAGCCCAGCTGTTTACATATACCTTTGAATTTAGTTGAGGAATAAGTTTTAACCTTATTAGAAGCTATACAGAGGGGTTTTAATATACTTCTGCACTTAACGTTATCAACCTTATGTGTAGCTGTGTGGAAATAGAGGTATTTAAATATATTAAAGAAAAGAATTGAAACTTTCGAAATGTGGTGCTATAGACGTATGTTACGAGTGAGCTGGGTAGACAGGATTACAAACGTCGAAATAAGAGAAAGAGCAGAAGAACACGGGAGTATTATAGATATCATTAAAAAGAGAAGAGACACGTTAATGGGACATATCCTAAGAAGGGAGGGGATACTTAAAAATATTGTAGAAGGAGCAATCGTTGATAATAAACGACCTACAATGCAATAACTACACCGAACTGAAAAGGCTGGCAGGAAATAGAAGACGATGGAAGCAGATAGTGAGGAATCAAACCAATCAAAAAAATTGATAACTGAGGAGGAGGGGAGAATATATTTTTGGGGATAGTTTTTATTTCCTATGTGGAGGTAAATCATAGCCAGTAGGTAGACGTTTTTAGATGTGTATGTATACCTTTGGGTATATTGTGGTATTATTATATTTAAACCTTATGTGAAGGTGTACTAGAACAGGTATTTAATATTACTTAGAATTTAGATTTCTAAGTTTACGTCGTGTTTACGCTTCTTGTTAAGGTGGCATATTATACGTTAAGCTATAACGTCTGCTATCTACATCACTTCAAGGCATTTAAAAGTAGCATACAGTAAAAATAGAGTATTTATATATCTTTCAAGTGTCATCCAACTGCTTAAACAGGTTTGGATTAATGTAGGAATTACCTGGAATAAATTTAACGCCAATCCAGACTGACATAGGCATAATACCATGATGGATAACGTGGAGCGTTGTCACCTGATCGAACTTCTTCCTTAGTACGAAAAATATCTAGGCAAGAAACACACAATGAGCACAGATCATCAGTACTAATTCTAAACTCACCGTATCCAGAAATTCTGTAAATTTTGAGAAGTAATACCACCAAGCCGCATGAGTCATCTGAAATATATTTTCAGTATACAATTTGATTAATTTGTTTGTTCAAACAGTATTTCCTGACTAATAATATATACAATACTTTTATCAGACAAGCTTGAAGCAAATATACCTAGTGCAAGTGATTAGTGCAAAATGAATAGCACTTAATAACTATTGCAAATATTTTATATGGCTAATAGTAACAATTATCATTCATATCTTGATGTGTTTACATTCTTTCAGTCTGTCTTTGCAAGAGTATAATTTTATGGAATCATAACTAATTTTTCCTAACATTTTTAGGAAATACAGTAGACATCAGGAAAATTGAACCCGTTTGTAATTTAATAAGATTAATGTTAAATATTGTTTTGTTATACCAAGCTCACACATAAACTTTCGCCTTTCTTTTATAGCAAACCTATCTGCAAGAAGTTACCGGTCTATTTAGGTCTTATGGATTGTTTACGTTACTAAATTCTGCAATAGCTGCAAGATGTGTAAACTTGTGATCTTATATAGTTATCAATCAAGTTGGAGAGCGTAACGTTCCGGGCAATATTCTAGATAATTTTGTTATAAGTAGATGGACTTTAATCAGATAAGAATAGTAAGCAGTCTCAAATATCTAATGTGGCAGGTATTTATTGCACAACCCAGGGGGCCTAACCACTAGACGATCACTGGGTGTAATGGTAGCTCAGGAGGCAGAGCGCTCACTTTCTGGGTAAAACATTGATTATGGCTTCGGTTAGATCATCCAGTTTTACCACGCATCATATTAAAATTTTGCGTTGTAATGCACCATAACACAATTCCCCAATCGGGTTGGCAACCACGGGTTCTTAAGGCCAAAATCCGCCCTCCTCGTGGTTCTACCTTAACACGGAGGAGGAACACGTGGAGAAGAGGCCAGTACCCAGTAGTGGAACAAAAAAGTTGTTGATGACAATGTATTTGTTATCTTGATGATGTTGCTTATAATAAACAATAACGGCAATTCATAGTACCGCTTACACGTTTTTCATTTAATTCTTGTAAAGTTGGTTATAATGAGCTAATTTATGCTATCCTTCAGGGTTCGATATAATCGAACTCTTTCGCACTGTTAAATAAAACATTTTGGAATGTGATAGTTTTTCATTATATTGACATCCTTTAAATGAAAACTATACCGGTAGCAGTGATTTTGGCACCGACCGTTACACACTCAAAGGCTCCACGTTAAAAAAATTATACAACTATGTAAGTATGTTTCTATAGCCATTTGCACGATGCATGACCGCAATTCTAATAGCATTTGCTACCATAAAAAAAGGAGTTTCACAAAAAGTACTCTGTAAAGCCTAGCCACGATAATAGTATAAAATCTTACACGAATGGCAGTAGGATTGTCACTGAAGTCGGCAGGTTGACACTTGAAGCTGTATTCATTCCACCATCCTCCCATAAGGCACTATTAGTTCATAAAATCATTATAATTGCCAAGTTAAGTGCAACAGAGTTTGTAGAAACATTACACACTAAGGAATTGTAACAGAGGTACAATCCGAGAAGTAAGTTTTCTATAGACATTGATTTATACTTACCTCATAGAATATCCACGCGCTAAAAATTACTTGAAATAAATTATAAGCTATTAGGGTTTTTTGAAGTTGGAACTGTTTTCGGTTTTCCATAAGTTTCGGTCCCAAAACCTAAAAATAAAGCATTGGAACATATTTCTGTACTACAAGAATTATAATACTACTTCCGGAGTTCGAAAATGTTACCTTTACTATATATACGTAAGCAAGGCATATTCCTATGGTGTAAAATGGACTAGACATTAACGGCCAGTTGGCAGTTCTAGGATCTGCAATATAAAGGAGTGAATAAGAAGAATTTTAATTTACTTTTCATAAAATAGAAAACGTGATAATTAGTGGCTAAGGTTGATTAGACATATTATGATTTATATATAAAAAACTTAAAATTAAAAAAGGAATTAATTTTATATTCAATAAATTAAAAAATAATGGATTAGCAAATATCATAATTAATGTATAAAAATTCTACAATAAAACTTCGAAAATGCCAGCATTAATAGATTAGAAGTTGATTAGAAGATATGTACATTTTTTAATATTCTATAAATAAAAAACTCAGAAATGCCATTATTACTAAATTTAATGGCCAAATATAGGTGTTACACGAATATTAAAGGGGGAGAAAAGGTTCTTTCGTGTACTAAGTTGTGCTGTAAAAACAATAAGGAAAAGCTCATAAATTAAAAAAATTTAAAACTCACCTCCATGTTTATTTAAGAAAGTGTGAAAATCAGCTACATAATTTAGCAAGAACGCCATTGTCATAAATCTACAACAGCAAGAAAAATTGTGTTGTAATGTAACTTATAACACAATCAATTAAATAGCATAGCTTAAACTATTGGGCGCGATTGTATCTAACAAATAGTTATTAGGATTAAGCTGTTAAATAACGAATTCTGTAGGCAAATGCAGAAAGGGCGTACCAAAAGCTCGTGGAACAAAAATAAGCAAGATAAAGCAAACCGACGTTGTATAAATACTAATAAAAAAAAACAGACAAGGAAATGTAACCGTTGAGATAAAGAACAAAACGGCAATGGTTTACACGAGCTAGTCTTATTATGGAAACATATGTCGAAAGGTCAAGCAATGCATAAGCTGCTATGAAAAAATACATTAACAATTGCCTATTTTATATACAATATCAATTTATCAATATTCTAGTAGAGTAGTTGCTGTCAATTAACTCGGTTGAGTGTGTGAAGAAAGGATCAGGAGAAATAATATTTACTTCTCAACAAATTAAATTGAAAATGAATAAGTCAAAGCTATCGAAGAAGAAAATATAACTAATAAAATGTAAAACAAACCATTAGAATGTAAAATAGCAATACTGAAAGGTGAAAAATAGGAACTTTGTTTAAAAATGTGATCTATCTAAATCAGTGGTTCTTAACCGGTGTTCCTCGGAACACAAGTGTTCCGCAGAATATCGTTTAGAATTAGGCAAGATTTAATTATGTTATCTTTCTGTAATCAACAGATTGCAACTGGGAACTAGAAACAGTTTGCATTTCCTTGTCAGACCTCACAGATTAGGAAATAATAAGAAATTCATAAAATTCGTTATGTACGTGTTTATACAATTCTGTTGAGATCCCAGAATATTAGGTATTAATTTATTAACCTAGTAAAGAGATACTCTGGTAAGTCTAAATATTGTCCATTTTTATTGATGGAATTTGCATTTTCGATCGAATCAGGGCTTTTTGCACAGAAAATAACTAGTTTCAAAGCCATTGCCGGCATCATTAAAATCTGTACTAGACTGTAGTTGTAAAAATGGTGAATTACATTAAGTCAAGATCTTTAAAAACATGCCTTTCTAACAAACGTTGGATATCTATGGAAGTTCAGCATGAAATTTTGCATTTGCACACTGAAATAAGATGGTTATTCAGGAATAAACTGCTGTACCGAATTTCAAAACTTAGGAATGAATTGTTGCCTTTTTTCCAAAATGAAGGTACAGATGCTTTTATAAAATGTCTTAAAAGTGATATTTGATGTCTTAAATTGGCATATGTAACACATATTTTTAATTATATAAAGAGCCTTAAAAAATAAAATATTTGGTACCACTGATAAATTGTCAACATTTCAGAAAAATTTATATCTTTGGAAAAATCTCAGTAGATGTCATAACAAAGATTTTTTTTTATTGTACATTTATAAACAATCAGAATAAGTTATTCTATAGGCTGATGTGCTATCATTGGACCTTAAATATGAAAATCCTTATATGTCAGGATGCGGTCTCTCTCAGTGAAGAGCCCTCTTCTTTTTACATCTGATGACGTTTGGCCATTGACGTTGCAGTCTTCTGTTGCCTTGGGGGTGTAAAAGTGGACGTATAAGGGGATTGCTGTGTGTTGTAAGTCTGTCATGATGTTTGTTGCTTCTTTCTTGTATGATTTCGGTGATGAATGGAATACGAAGGTAGTCATGCAACATTAGGCTGAACACATACCAGGGAGCGTTTGTCAGTTCACGTAGGATTTTAGATTGGGATCTTTGGAGGATGGAAATATTCGATTTGCTGGCACAACCCCACAATTCGGTGCCGTACATCCATCATGAAAAAGATGTCGACGGAATTACTTTTATTATATCAGAACTTAAATTATTGGAAGAAAAGATTGCATATTATACCTCTTCCTTAAATATAGAAAATTATGACAGTTAAAACATCGAGTTGCAAACTTTCCGTTACAAGAAGAAGAATTAATTGTCACGTCAACGGATCGCAATCTAAAAATGAAATTCTCTGAAATAACTATGAGGAACTCAGAACAGTTTTCAACATCGTATTTGTATAATCTCGGTTTCTCAACGTAAACCAATATAAAAACAAAAAATTCAAAAGATTAGTAAATATGGACAAGAAATGAGGCTATCTATATCACATATTAGGTCTGCTATTGCTGCATTTTGCAGAATCCGGCAAGTTCAGGTATCGCAGTGAAATTGATTTAAGGAAATATAATTTTTAAACGATTATTTTAGTTGCAGTTTTCACAACTATAATATGTTATTTAAATTAATGTTTTCTTTCATTACTGTTACGTAATCTGTACTTTTTTAATAAAAAGTATGTATATTTATATTTTTTGTTAGTTTTTATGGTCTTAGAGATTTGGGTGTTCCGCAAATTTGTATTATAGTCAAAAGTGTTCCGTGACTTCGAAAACGTTAAGAGCCAGTAATCTAAATATGTTCAGTTTCATATGAAATGCATCACCCATTAAAAATAAAGCTACGTTATCACAAGGCTGTTAGGCTCGCTTGGTGTCAAGAGCGGCAGCATTGAAATCAGCATGGAACGACATTGTCGTCAGTGACGAACTAAGATCTTGTTTCTGGGCAAATAACGGCCGTCGGAAGGTAAGTCGATATCGCGAAGAAAGACGAAATCTAAACTTTGTTGAAAGACATACAGCTTTAGCACCTAGCGTTACGGTTTAGGGTGCGATTTGTTTCGGTAGAAGATCACCCGTTGTGTTCGTCCAGGCACTTTAAATGCTCATCACTATATTCATAATGTCCTGGAACCGGTGTTATGCCATTCATGCAGACGTTGCCAAACGGTATTTTCCAACTAACGCACGTCCACACACTGCAAACATTACTAGAGCGTACCTCCAACAAGCATAATTTCAAATGTTGCCCTGGCCTGCATTATCACCGGACTTATCGCCGATCGAATATCTTTGGGACATGATGGGCCGGCCACTACGATTATTGCCAAGAGCTCCTAACAACTTACACGAGCTGAGACACCAATTTGAGGTTATATGGAACGAGATACCCCAGGAGAACATAGACCACTTGATAGAAAGCATGCCACGACGAGTAAATGCTTGCATTGCTGTTCATGGCGATGTTACACATTATTAATTTTGTTTTCGTTGTTCTTATTGTTTTCTTATAATTATTAATCAATTTTTATGAAAACCTGATCATTTCATACGCGATAATGAAACATTATTTTAGCAAAGTTTCAAACCCGTAGCTTTATTTTTAATGGGTGGTACATTTCATATGCAAGTCGGCTTGCAATTAACTACACGAATACAAACAATTGCATACTTATTTCAATATTTCCAAATGTTTGCTTCAGTTTTAAACTCACATTGTAATACCTCTGAAACTATAATGTTGCAGACATTAGGAAACACATATCAACATGATGCAATATCTTCCAGAAGTTGGATTAACAACACAAAAAGGGTAGGCAACAAATACATGGTAAACATTATATTAGAAACGAACAATTATTTTGTTGCCTATCCCCTGATACCTAATAATTACTACCAAAGTAAACCAAAATATTTCAACTTATGCAAAACAGAATTAAGCAATTAATGAGTCTACATAATATAATGAAAGTGTAAGCTACTACACTAATTAGCATCGAATTCATAGTCGTTTATCATAGTCAGGGTGTGTCTCTAATCTCACTTCGTTATTCACCGCTTCATATACAGGGTGTATCAGAAATATTTACAAATATTAAATCCGATGGTAGATTACAATATATACAGACTAGAAAAAACATTTCTTTGGCAATGGGACCCTTTAAGATATGAGAAAATAATAATTGCAAATTTGACCCAAAATTGTTTGAGTACCACAGGATAATATCAAAAATTTGAGTTTAATAACATGTTATGCAAAGGAGAGTAAGATAGAAGTGCAAAAATTTTCTTATCACCTGCCACAAACAAATACTATTAGGTAGGTCAGTAATTTCTATTCAGTTATCACAAACCAGACAAGTTTTTACGTGTTTGCCACTTTGGATTTACTTTACTGTTAGGTAATAACCTTCTACAGCTTAAATGCATTTTCTATGTATGATCAGCAGTTCTCAAACTAAATTTTATTTTATTTTTTAATTCAAAAAATAAACCTAATGATTTTTGAAAAATGAATAGTACCATTGAATTCTACTTGCGCTAATCTATTACTGGTTTAAATATTTGTACTTACTTCTGATACACCCTGTATAGTGATTTCACAATTAACAGCGGCCAACAGGATTAAATAGAATAGGACAAGAAAAATGCTGTCGCTCCCTTTCTGTTGCATTACTTATATGCGAATTTTAAATACGCAAATAAGTATTTCGTCTACCCACGAGTTACTGAAACAGAAGAAAAAATAGTTCCCTAAGTAAAAGAAAGATGCGGATATGTTCGTTTACCTGTTTACATCCAGTCAACAGTACAACAGCGAAACCAGATTATTGTGTGATAAGGGATTTTATTAAGATCCATAATTCTCAACTGTGTATACATCTTGGTAACTACACTGCTCCAAGAAATTAACGCACCACAACTAACAATCCCAATATTGTTTAAAGTATTGCATGTAATGAAGTACGTTTAATCATAGATAATGCTTAAAATTAAGTAAACCATATTATATTCAAATTAACATCAATCAACGCAATTTAACAACAATCAACCCAAAAATTAAGAAAAATCAAAATTCGAAAACTGAATAATTGTAAGTTTACATGTTCAGTAGGCTGTGTTTCCGCCTCGACTTGTTATGACAGATTGACAACGACGATCCATGCTTGAAATTAACACACTTAACTGCTCTTGTTCAAGATTATCACACATTTCCACTATTGAATTTCCTAAGTCGCTAACAGTTGCAGGGGTGGTTGAAGGGATCGTACTTGTCTTCCGAGAATATCCCAGAGGTGATCAATCGGATTCAAGTCGGGACTTCTGGCTGGCAATTGCATAACAGGAATACCAACGCCGTCTAGGTATTCTTGCACAATTCCGGCTATGTGGGGCCAAGCGTTGTCGTGCATTAATTGAAGTTGTCTCCGATGTATGGGGCATATGGCACAGCATACTGTTCTAAGATATCCGTAATGTATCTCTAACGGTTTAAAGCGCCGTTGGGGAAGACGTGTAGGTCTGTGCGGGCCGTGCCTCCCCACACCATTATTGAGCCATCACCAAATGCAGTCGTGGGGGCAAAATTACATTGAGCATATCGTTCATTAAAAAGTCTAAAAACTCGAATACGCCTATCACAACTCTCCAAACAAAATCTGGACTCGTCTGTGAAGAAAATGTGTACCTATCCAATCTTCATTTTCCCAATTCAAGTGGTTTCTAGCAAAATCCAATCTGTGTCTGCGGTGGTCTGCGGTCAACTGTGGGTAAGTAGCTGTAGTAGCTATTTTCTTCCAGAAGACGTTGGCGAACGGTTTCAAAGCTTACCTACACATTATGTATGCTGAAAGTTGTCTTTGGAGGGCTCTTGTGGTGGGAAAGCGCTCTCCGAGTGCACGCATTCGAAGAAAACGATCTTCTACAGCGGTAGTAGCACGTGGTCGCCCTTGCCATGGTCCCCTGCCATGTTCGTGAGTTTCTCTGAAACGCTGGATGACCTGAGAAATGGTTGTGTCGTTCACCCCAAGCCTGTCAGCGATAGCGCGGAAAGAATACCCTTTTTCGGACAAAGTAAGGGCTGTGACACACTCTTGAGATACGTTACATTTTAAATAAGACTGATTGTACAAGCAATTGTTTGATGGCAGCTACACGATTTGATACGTTTTAAAGTAAAACGAAACTGCAAGTAAATTGTAAATGTACATGTAAAATTGACTAATTTTTTTTAACGAAGTTAAAGATGTAGAAACGGACCAAGAGTAACATGTGTCTTATCAGGTTTGCATCAGACATTCATTCCATGCATTTGGTTGAAGTAGATAGCGCACTACTTTTCTTATATCGCAGCATTAATAATTGGTACGTTAATTTGTTGGAGCAGTGTATATATTATTTTGTTGTAACTTCAAGTGACTTTTAAATGAATCATAGTTAAGTTATAACTAATTATTAAATGAGTGGCCATTTCTAAGGATGAATTTGTTTTGGTCATTAAAAGATAATTTTAAATTGGCACAAAGTGAAGTCAGACTCAGACTTTAAAATAAGAATTGGCTGCGTCACGCAATCTGCACTAAGTATGGGTGTACACTGTACAGTGAGGGAGCCTTTTTTTCTCATTAATTCATACTACCTTCTCCCCCGGAACCGCTCTTTTCATTACTTCAGGGGGGTGCGGGCGAGTTATGTAATACGAACCGATGACATTGCAAAGATAGCGTTATCTTCCTTCGTAGAATAAGAGTAAGCTTAGAAACTATAATAAGGTGTGAAATGTAAATTAACTTTTAGTCTGAATTTGTAATCTAGTTACTTCACGACTCCCTTGAAGGTCAATATAAAGTTTTTAAAAAACCATTTTACCTTCACTGAAACTTAATTGGCGTTCCTTACACAATAACCATTCATGCAACATGCAGCCTAAACTTAACTAAGCGAAATGCGGTCACCCAGCTGAGATTCGAAACCACAGCGGAACGACTACAATTCAGTGTGACCTCGAGTGGCAACGCGTTGCCGCTCTAGACCACCGAGGCCCTTACAGTGAGGGAGCCTGGCTGCCTTCCAATGTATTAATTCTTAACTAAAAAAAGTTGGGTGTTATTGCAAATTTTGACGTTTTATTGAATTGTCAGTCAAGCGACTGTTTTTATAGTGACTGTTTATATTTAAACGAAATTGCCCACTTATTTTAACCCCCCCCATTTGTATTATGTATTACTTAACCTCGAGACATAAATAAGTGGTTGTACCTTTACGAAAAAACTAAAAATAAAAAAAATTTAAAATATTTTATAGCATCACTGTACTGAAGAAAAAGAAAAAAATCCCACCCATTTAGAAAAACATTTATAATTTTAAGTTATACTCTTCGAAATTTGTATTTTGTTGCAACTAATTTTGAAACAAAGTTTATTCTAAATCCCAATTATCGTCCAAAATTACCGTATCACCGTCAAAAGCCTTACTTAGTACAGTTCGGGGAACATTTCCTCTGCAAAAAATTAATAAAATCTGTTCATGCCCCAGATAGAGATCCCCAATGCAGTTCGGACGAAGCAACAGATGTAGAATTTTTATGCTCATTAAATGACTTTCTTATTATGACATCAAGAGGTGAATGCTGGTTGCATATTCTGGGAAGGCCGACCAACCGTCCTTTACAGCAAGTTTGTGCCATGCGGGCAGTGGAAGAGACGATCGGAGGACCATGCTGCGCGTGGAGTGCATCGTTGGAGAGGGATATACAAAGCGTCGGCATGCCTGGGGAGACATGGGAGGACTGGGCGCGGGGAGAGGAGAATATCCGGGGAGAGGTGGGAAGAGTATGCGTACTGATGAAGAACCCGATCAAGAGTCGACTGAGGAGGGGCAGGATGGCGAGGAGGAGGAGGCAGTGACAGCGTGAGGAAAGGGAAAACAAAACAAAGAAGAAGAAGCGAAACAAGTACCGGTAGGGGGGAAGGCGATTGGTATCTGGCTGTCAACTGCAAGGGGAAAGGTTACATATACGGAGGGGGTACAATCCAGAATCGAACTTCCAACTGGGTGGTGAAGCAGTGGTGGTCAGTGCGGTAAGTGTTGGGTAGTTGATTACTCATTGGGAAACTAAGATGGGAGCACTCTGTTGCTTTGAACAATGGATAGAACAATGAGAAACTTTGATACCAAAGTTTATTAGGGTCAAATGCATCGCATAACGGACAGTTTAAATAAGTTTGAGAGTAAATATTAAGTAGGTTATTAGTTATTGCAAACTAAGAGATGTGCAATCAGTAACCTTAGAACAACAGATAGGCGTGAAATAAGAACAATGTGAAAATTTGATACCAAAGTTTATTAGGGTCAAATGCATCGCATAACGGACAGTTTAAATAAGTTTGAGAGTAAATATTAAGTAGGTTATTAGTTATTGCAAACTAAGAGATGTGCAATAAGTAACCTTAGAACAACAGATAGGCGTGAAATAAGAACAATGTGAAAATTTGATACCAAAGTTTATTAGGATCAAATGCATCGCATAACGGACAGTTTAAATAAGTTTGGGAGTAAATATTAAGTAGGTTATTAGTTACTAGGAAACTAAGAGATGTGCAATCAGTACCCTTAGAACAATAGATAGATGTGAAATAAGAACAAGAAGAAGAAGAAGAACATGTGAATACATGTTGATATCAAAGTTATAAGGCTCAAATGCATAATCGCATAACGGTCTCGGTTACGTATTCAAAACCCCATTGTGCGTAGCTTACTACAACTCGTAAAATGAGAACATTCATTTGAGATGTGCAGAACAGGAAGCAAGACAGCATTCGGAGCAGGTTTCCCACTTCGTCGAAGTAAACTCATGTTAGTAAACGAACGGGCTCGCACCCATTTGCTAACACAAGTAACGCGTACTTTTTCTCAGAGTGTACCCTATCTATAGTGGTCGGCGTTTAGTAAGTAAATGAGCTCCGCTGTAGATAACAGAAATATGCCACTGCGCAACTGAACTCATGTGAAACTTTTCATATGACGATCTATAACTACTTGGTGTTGCAGCAGCGGTGCATTGCGGTATATATTGCAGGCATGCTAACGCGGTGCAACACCCCACCCGATCTCACCCTATCCCGTAAATTCCTACCCACCTACTGGCATGGGCCTGGCGTAATCCAGGATTGACTGAGAACATAAACTTCAATTATTGTTATTACCACACATTGCTAGAGCCGTATCAAAGCCTGCTCGAATATTGGCACTTTCATTTGAATCCATTTTGGTAAATATCTCCGATATTTATCAACCGCTTTTGAAAAACTTTTTTTATTGTATTCAACATAAAGAAAGCTATCAGATGAGATATCAGAAAGGGTACTTTGATATTTGAATTTTTAAAGTTGGATTTGCTAGCGCTTAGGGGTTGAGGGGTGGGGTGTTGAAAATTACATCTCTAAATGATAATTTGAAAACAAAAATCGACGTGCTCGGGCATTTTTTTATTGAAATATTTTTCTCAACGATTTTATAGAATTTATCCGTTACTTTCGGGAAGCACTGTATATGCAATCATCTTTGTTCTACACACCCAACTAAATTATTTAAATTAAAATGTGATTATCGTTTCCAAACTAAACATTTCGGGTTTACTATAAAATTTTCAGTATTGAAGGTGAAGCTTTGTAATTAAAATAGTAGTTTTATGATCAAAGTGTATAAAGTTAGAACATGTTTGTTTCTTCTAAACTGAAAGTTGTAATTTCTATATTAAAGGTTTAAAATAATTAGTTTACTGTGGTTAAAGTAGAAATTAACAATTATCTCGAAATTATAAGTTTAACAACAAAGTTTGATTTGAAGTCAGTGGTGACAAAAGTTAAATGATTTACAGCGTCTTGTTAATACTCTATATCGTCACCCTAATTAGCAAACCTCGTAACTCCATTTTCATCCAAAATTTAGATTTCGGCACCATCTATTAGTACACTTAAAAATCTACCTTGTGAGTAAATCTCGTAACTCCACTATAGTTTACAAGGTCAAGATAGCTCTAAAAGAAAAACTCACAACTCCATAACATTCTGTGACGAAGGAAAACCTCGTATCTCCATAACGTTATGTGCTAAAGGATAGCCTCGTAACTCCATAACATTCCATGATAGGGAAAACCTCGTATCTCAATGACGAAAAGTGAGGTTATGTGAAGTGACACACGGCTTAGTCCTGTTTTGTGTTAGAGTTTGTGCAGCTTGTTAAAACAAAACTATAAATACCAACAAAAACCAGGATTGTTCAATTTTTTGCTACTATAAAATAGCTAACGGAGAACCATAATTATACTCCTAACAAGGTACGTACAGGTGCATGGTATCGGTATTATAAATCTAAGTCAACATCGTTTTAATTTTTTTCGTCTCTTATTTTTTTTTCATGTTTAAAAATTTTCAAGCGTCCCAAATATCAAACTTTTTTGGCCTGTTTTTGCAGATGATGTCCCGTGCACAAAAAATTTTGGAAATGGCTCTCCAAAACCCTCCAATTTTTCTGGATGCGCCAGGACCTAGTAATGTGGAGTGTACTACAGTTGAGGTAGAAAATAATATTATTATCGTAGAGAATTGTACCGAAATCGAAAATATTTCTGAAGTTGAAGATGTAATCGAATGTACTGGTAGCGAAACTGTTGATATTATTGAGGAAAATACTATCGAGACATCACAACGTGAAGATCCAGATTATAAACCTACCGAAAATCAGGGAAACGAAGAAGAAGAAGTAGAACGTGCTGAAAACATACCGCCTTTGAGAAGAAAACGACTAAAAAGAAGACATGTCCAAGAAAGTAACTGGCGAAGGGAGCAGAATAAAAAAAGGAGAGAGCAGGGCGATGCGTACGAGGGAAAAAAGTATGTAAATAATAGCAAATGGGAATACAATATTCCAAAGCAACAAAGAGTGCTGAAAGAAAGATGTTCTTGCAAAATATCTACGAAAAATCAAAATTCAACAAAAAAGCCTAGTTTAACATGTTATCTATTTTCTGAAGAGGAGAGAAAATTGGCATTTGATAATTTTTGGAAACTAAGCTGGAGCGAAAAGAAACTCTTTGTGCAGCTAAATATAAGATCATCTGAAACTCACAGACATAGAGATCGAAAAGAGGATGAGAAATCTCGAAGGGTGAATAGTTTTAGTTACTATTTAAGGAAAAACAAGGAACCTGTTAAAGTATGTAAGAAAATGTTTCTTAATTCACTGGGTATAGGCGAATGGACTGCACGTTCCTGGAAAATTGGAAGGAAACAAGAGGAGACAGAAAATTTCCACACAACTGCTGAAGAAGGTGAAGATGAAGAAAACGAGACAGTCAAGGAAATTGAAGCTAAAAGTCAAGAGAAAATAGTATCTTGGAGGAGATTGGATGCAAGTAGAATAGATTGCCTGAAACGATTCTTTGAAGCTCTGCCAAAAATGGAGTCACATTATTGCAGATCAACATCTCAGAAGTTATATCTTGAACCAGAATGGAAATCTAAGCAAGATCTCTATGAACTCTATAGCAAGGATTGGTGTTACCAGAAAAATATTGAGCCATTTTCAATCACATATTTTGATCATTATTTTAATGACATGAATCTGAGCCTTTTTAGAAGAAAAAAGGACGAATGTGATTTGTGTGTAGCAAAAAATGTAAACAATGCATCGGAAGAAGAGTATACGTTACACCAAGCAAAAAAGAAAGAAGCCAGAGAAGAGAAAGAAAGGGATAAGGATACTAATAGCAACAAAGTATACACAATGGACTTACAAGCGGTACTTCTGTGTCCTAAATCTAATGTATCAAGTATGTATTATAAAACCAAACTTGCCGTACATAATTTTACGATCTACGACATTAAAACGCGTGCTGGATATTGTTTCGTGTGGAGTGAAATTGAAGGGATGGTTGGTGCAAATGAAATTTCTACAATAATTTGCTCATTTTTAGAAGGCCAGTTACCACATGTAGAACCTGGAGAAGAGTTAATTTTTTACAGTGATGGGTGTACGGGACAAAATCGTAATGCTATTCTCTCCAGTGCTTTGCTCAATTTTGCTGTGTATAATAAAGTCTTTATCGTCCAAAAATATCTAGAGCGTGGTCACACACAAATGGAAGCTGATTCCGTTCACTCCTGCATAGAAAGGCAATTAAAAAATAAAGTAATAAATGTGCCAGCCGACTACATGGATGTTGTTAAAGAAGCTCGAAAAAGGCCAGAACCATACCAAGGAAAGTATTTAGAGCACAGTTTTTTCCGAAACTTTAGCAGCATACAGTATGTACCATCTATTAGACCAGGAAAGAAATCAGGGGATCCCACTGTGACCGACCTTCGTGCACTACGTTACAATCCAAGTGGAACGATTCAGTTTAAGCTTAGACATACTGAGGACTGGCAGCTTCTTCCTATCAGAGGCAATAAAAAAATACCCTTGGGTATACCACTAAATAACGTACCACCACTCTACGATGCAAAGCTAAAAATTAAAAAAGAAAAATTCGAACATTTGCAAGCATTAAAAACCACCATGCTGTCCGATTATCATGCATTCTACGACAACCTACATCACCTTTAAAATTGCGTTTGTTAATGTATTTTGATAAGTTAACCTTACTTTAAGTCTTTTAATTTTTAAGTTCCCATTTGTGCCATTTAAAATAAATAAAAATTTGTTTATTGTCGCAGTGTTTTTTATTTCTGGTAATTTCAACTCCTTTATTTTTAACCTCGTAACTCCAGATTTCTTTGGAACAAATCAGAACAAACCTCGTAACTCCATTATAATAAATTAGTAAGTGCAAAACATAAAAAAGTTTCAAAAATCATAAAAGTAACTTCCTATTATACAAAAATATCTAAATATGCAAAAGAAGTTGCTGTAATAAAACTATTGAGGAAGTTTTATTTGTCTCCTGAAAATTTTGCCATTTTGGAGTTACGAGGTTTGCTAATTAGGGTGACGAATCATAAGTGTTAAAAATGAGGGAATCACCGCTAATATGACAATTCAAAAGGTAATAACAGTTAGTATCGTAGAGAATAAAATTACTTAGGTAGTATCGTAATTTTCATACTATTCTGTTTTTGTATCAAAAAATTACAGTCTGTATATGTTTAAAATGGAGTATGAAAAGCATGAAAATTGTATGGTACTTTTATCATACTATTGCACTAATTATAAATGCTTTTGAACATTATGTAAACTATACATTTAAATAATATTCCCTTTACATTTTTGAAGATTACGCCTTTTACTTGTAAGTATTTGTTTACAAAGTAACAAAATTATATGATAATGGTATTACACAATTGTAATTGCAGTAATTATGAATGCTTTTTGGAACATTCTGTATAACAACATTAGTGAACTCTACATTTTAAAAATAATATTTCCTTTACGTTTTGGAAGGATTAAGCTTTACTTGTAGTATTTGTTTACAAAGTAAACAAAATTAATACTGATAATGGTATTACAACAATTCTAAATTGAAGTATTAATGGAATGCTTTTTGGAACGCATTCTGTATAACAACATTAGGTGAACTCTACATTTAAATAATATTTTCCTTACGTTTTTGAAGATTAAGCCTTTTTCAACTTGTAATATTTGTTTACAAAAGTAAACAAAATTATATGAATAATGGTATTACACAATTGTACGATTTGCAGGTATTGTGAATGCTTTTGAACCATTCTGTATAACAACATTAGGTGAACTCTACATTTAAATAATATTTCCTTTACGTTTTGAAGATTAAGCTTTTTACTTGTAAGTATTTGTTTACAAAGTAACAAAATTATATGATAATGGTATTACACAATTCTAATTGAAGTAATTATGAATGCTTTTGAACCATTCTGTATAACAACATTAGGTGAACTCTACATTTGAATAATATTTCCTTTGCGTTTTGAAGATTAAGCTTTTTACTTCTAAGTATTTGTTTACAAAGTAACAAAATTATATGATAATGGTATTACACAATTCTAATTGCAGTAATTATGAATGCTTTTGAACCATTCTGTATAACAACATTAGGTGAACTCTACATTTAAATAATATTTCCTTTACGTTTTGAAGATTAAGCTTTTTACTTGTAAGTATTTGTTTACAAAGTAACAAAATTATATGATAATGGTATTACACAATTGTAATTGCAGTAATTGTGAATGCTTTTGAACCATTCTGTATAACAACATTAGGTGAACTCTACATTTAAATAATATTTCCTTTACGTTTTGAAGATTAAGCTTTTTACTTGTAAGTATTTGTTTACAAAGTAACAAAATTATATGATAATTGTATTACACAATTTTAATTGCAGTAATTATGAATGCTTTTGAACCATTCTGTATAACAACATTAGGTGAACTCTACATTTAAATAATATTTCCTTTACGTTTTGAAGATTAAGCTTTTTACTTGTAAGTATTTGTATACAAAGTAACAAAATTATATGATAATTGTATTACACAATTTTAATTGCAGTAATTATGAATGCTTTTGAACCATTCTGTATAACAACATTAGGTGAACTCTACATTTAAAT
>JABXWE010028907.1:0-24928 GCA_014611495.1 Limonius californicus | reverse complement strand
ACCAAAATTGGAGTGGATGTGTTAGATAAATTGCTACGAGAATATTCATGTAAGAGAGCTACAAGACGGTGGCCTTACAGACTTTTTATGAATTTTTTAGATATTGCTTGCTATAATGCTTTTGTAATATGGACTAAATTTCCAGACTGAAATGGAGCGGTTCCCTTGAAAAGTAGAAGAAAAATGTTCTTGGAAACTTTGGCAAATGCTTTACTGAAAGAAAATATTGACAAGAGGGCAAATAAGATCAAGCAAAATGGAAGAGGATACAAGAAATCAACATGTATAGCTATTGAAGCAACTGGAAGACCTTTGCCAAAGTGTCCACGTGAGACAGTTTTAATGGGAGGAAAACGAGGCAGATGCCAGTTGTGCAGAGGAAATGACACTAAATATTCTACAAGGTGCGACGAGTGTAATACATTCATCTGTTCAACTCACACCAAAATAATTCAGGAGCGCAAATTAAATTGTACCACATGTTCGAAAGACGAAGATGGAGAGCCATAGAGTTAGTAAGAATTTATTTGTGTTATATAATGTGGTCTAATTGTGTACCTTATCTTTTTTTAGATAAGCTCCTTACCAGTGTCTTCAACTATTTTGTATTTGTATTTTTTACTAAAGCTATGTATTACTTTAAGATTTCTGATCACTATAATGGTAATAATTTAATAAAATGTTTCAAAATACTCTATAGTAGTCAATGTACTTCATAAAAAACAAATACTGAAACAAAAACTTCCTATTTTACATGAAAACAACTTTGGGTCAACTTTGACCCAGTTATGGTAAACAAAGTTAAAGAAATATTATGGTATTGCGAGTGTTAATAGTAAATATTTTACCGATCTTACATAAAAGTTGGATATGTAAACGATGCTATCTATTGTACGTACCATGGAAATGGCGAAAACATGTTTGGAAATGCATCTTGATAGAAACGGGTGAAGTATTTTTTGCAGTTTTCTACATATAAGTAGGGGAGACCGGTATCAATTGTAATAGGTGTCAATTTTAACTTTCAAGATTATTCTGCCATCTGGAAGCAAAGCAAAAATTTCTTTCATATTAACATAGGTAGTTATAAGCTCCTCAGGTTGCACCAGCTTCGACTTATCAACAGAAAAGCATGTGTTTGTAAAACGGGTCCAAGTGATTTCTGAACTGAAATGTAAGTAATTTGTGCAATGATAAATCAGTGATAACTAGTTTATTATTGCTCTGACGTTTAACCCAATTATTCCACTAAAATCAGCCGGTTCTGTACTATGAATTCATCATGATTTGATCTTCAAATTTGAAGATTAAGTTGAGTAGATTCACACGTAAGCAGTTTGAGAGCCGGTGGTGTCAATTGTAACAGCTTCGCGGGTGTCAGTTGTAACATGTTGCAATTGACACCGCTTTAAGTAATATTACTAGGTAATTAGTTTTTTAATTGTCGTAGTGTGAAAAAATGGTAAAACCAAGAAGAAAGAAAACTAACAGGGGTGAGATCCTACAAGAATTGTATGAACAGGCTGCTGACGTGATTATTAATGAAAATGCGAAGGTTAGAACAATAGCGAAACAATATGGAATGTACCATGTTTCCCTGATACGATTTGTTATTGCAAGGAAAAATAACGAAAACCCACAAGTTGGTTATCATCCCCATAATAAAGTTTTTACTTCCGAACAGGAGCAGGAATTGTGCACAGCTTCTTCCAAACTACATTTTGGACTTTCGCCGAAAGATTTACGTAAATTAGCATACCGGTTTGTCAAAAAAAATGGGTGTAAAATTCATGAAGGTTGGAACCTGATCCAAATTACTAGCGAGGATTGGCTTACGGCTTTTTTAAAGCGCAATCAGAATTTGTCAATACGCACCCCTGAATCAACCAGCTTGGCAAGAGCAATGAATTTTAATCAAGAAAATGTCAAGAAATGTTTTGATAATCTCGCCGATGTTTTAAACATTTATAACTTTGAATCAAATAACATTTACAATGTGGATGAAACCGGGTACACTGCGGTTCAAAAACCCAATAAAATCATATCCAAAAAAGTGTAAAACAGGTGGGTGCATGAACGTCGCAAGAAAGAGGCATCTTAATTACAGCCTGTGTAGCTGTGAATGCACTAGGGAACAGTGTACCGGCTATGTTTATCTTTCCCTTGAAAAGATTTCACGAACATTTTGTAAGAGATGGCCCGACCGGTTGCATTGAAACTGGGAATAAGAGTGGTTGGATGCAGGAAGAAAACTTCTTAGTTTTTATTAAACATTTCGTAAATTACGCAAAGCCAAATGAAACAAACAGTCCTATTTATTTTAGACAACCATAGCTCGCATTTATCTATTCCTGTTATAGATTTTTGCAAAAAAAGCTACATAACATTACTTTAGTTTCCACCGCAAACGTCGCATAAATTACAACCCCTAGCCGTGAAGTTTTTGGGCCTTTCAAAACATTTTTCAATAATGAATGCGATCAATGGATGAAGATGAACCCGGGAAAGCGAATGACTTTATAATATACCAGCTTTACCACTAGCTATAACTCCCAAAAACATTACTGCAGGTTTTAGATGCTCAGGAATATGGCCTCTTAATAGGAATATCTTTACTGAAGATGAATTTGCACCTTGTACTGTAACTGATAGACGCTGAAGACATAGTCCCTCTTCTTCCATTCATCATCATCATTGTCAGCATTTATAAACTCCATCTTTGGATATATGTCTCTCCAAGAATCTTCCATCTGCTTCTGTCTAGTGATTTGCCCATCTAGTGTGTTTTAGCAATCTTTTGAATGTCGTCTTCTCATCTTGTCTTAGGCCTACCTCAATCACGCTTTTCCACTCTTGGGCTCCATTCCGTCACATTTTTTGTCCATCTATCATCCGTTGTTCGCATAAGGTGTCCTGCCCATTGCCACTTCTTTTTAGCTACGTATTGTGCAATGTCTGTTACTTTAGTCTTTTTTCTAATTGTTTATTTTTGACTCTGTCTTGTAACCGTATCCCCAGCATGGATCTTTCCTTTTTCCTCTGGGCCACCCTTAATTTTTCCATATAACCTTCAGTGAAGGTCCACGTTTCGGCTGCATATGTCAATGTTGGTAAAATGTATTAGTTAGCCTTTCGCAACTAACATGGTTTGATGAAACACGCAAGTTAACATCGGTTTTAGAGACCAACTCAAAGAAAAAAAATGTTCTAATGAAAAAATGATCAATTAAATGATTTTTATATTTAATATACGGTATTAAAACGAGTTTAATTTATTTTTGACCTTTATGGGGCACTTTCAAACAATACAATATTATTTTGTAGTAAACAAATCGTAAAGAAACTTAAACTGTAAAAACAAAAAGAAATTAAAATGCAGCTTTTTTTGGTATACAAAAATAACAGAACATTCTTGTAACATCAGTAACTTATAAAACCACACCAAAGCACACAAAATGTTTCTGTGAAACTGTAATTTTATTTTAAAAGTTGATCCAGAATTTAGATGCATTCGTTACAAACAGGGGTCAAATGCTCCAAGCACATGCATTTTTTACACTTATGGCAGCTATATTTAGTCTTTCTGTTTTTCTTACTTAAACAGTAAGAACATCGGCCATGTCTAATATTCCTTGGAGGTTCAGCTTCAACGTCAGGAATATTATAAATTTCCTGAATTCTCATTTTCGTTGTTTTAGGAAGACCGGTGGAGTTCAGACGTTTTCGAATATGAGCTTCAACTAATTGGTGTCCAAGATTTTCTAAGAATAATCTTCTTGGGAGTCTTTCTTGTAAGTTGTTACTCTTGTGTATGACATAGGAGTTGATGCCAGCCCCATTCAGTGCACCATAAAAAATTACCATTGGCCAGCGTCGTGTTATTCGTGCATAGTTGTACGCTGCACATAATTTAACGACAGTGTCCACACCACCCTTTGTTTAGTTATAGTCGATTATTATGTCAGGTTTACCTGTTTCATTCTCCATGGCGTCATCTCGGTGCATGGTCGAGAGAACAAACACATTTTTATTTTTTCTCGGAATGTAGGATACCGTGGTACAATTTTCTTGAAATGCAAACATTTTGGTTTTATCAGGCCTCTTCGTTTTCATGTCTGCTGGAATTTAGGGTTTGTTTTTTCTTACAGTACCGATAACTGTCAACTGATGGTCATTGAGAAGTTTGTCGGCTAAGGTAGTGCTAGTAAAGAAGTTATCCATGGTAACATTTCGTTTTGATCCCCATATTGGTTCACATAATCTTGGCACCAGAGAAATATTAGATGTATCTAATTTATATGGACCTATTGGTTGTTGCCCAACATATATTTCCATTTTAGCAGTATAAAACATTTTCGCATCTGCTAGAGCATATACTTTTAGTCCATATTTATTAGGTTTAGACGGAATATATACTCGGAATCCACAACGTCCTCTCAAAGCCCACAACATTTCATCAACAGTTGCATACTGCGATAAAGAGAAATATTTAGGTAGATTTCCATTGAATGCATCCAAGAATTCTCTTACTGGTGCTAATTTATCGTGTTCTTGCCTTTCTAGCCTTGTTCTTTGTCATCTAAACGATTATTTTGAAGTAAAAACTTAAATCTTTCGAGGGACATTGTCAATCTGAAAATTTCTAGTCCCATGCCATTAGTTCTGAAAAGGTCAGTGACATTTTGGTGATTGCTCTTCATCATACTAGCAATATAAAGTAGTCCAAGTAGGGCTTTTAGTTCATCAATATCAGTTGGTCTTGCTGTTCTATATTGATCAGCATATTATTTTAACTCAATATGTATGTTAGTGTAGACAACAATTCTCTCTAGCACATCATTTGTAATAAACAAACTCCATATTTCAATTTAAGTTTCTTCCCCTTAGCTTCATCTGGCACTCCTGGCAACTGGGTTATTATATTATCAGCACGTGTTCGCACATTTCGACCTCTTCCGAAATCTTTCCTCCATTTAATGCAACAAAAAAAGGTTCACGAAATCTCCTATTGTGTTCACATTCTATGACTTGCTCTAGCTCCTTATCAGACATATGTTGTTCCGTTTCTGAACACTCATCTTGAATTTCTAAATGATCTGGTTCTACTTCACTATCACTATCCTCAGCTACTTCTTGGTCAGATACAACTTCGTCGAAAAGCAGCTAAAGTCTTCTCTGTTCTTCTTCATAACTTCATTTAGCCATTTTCTACAAATTCCCGTGAAAAAGTATTGAAAAATATATTAACTATGCTAAAGAATAAATTTGCAATTTACCTTTTCACGCTAAGCACTCAACTACTTGACAACTAACAACGGTCCCTTGCACCGAGTTTGTTTATATCTTGGAAAATGGCACACCGACGATTCACCATTCGACACTGAATAGAGACGCACGGGGTAGGAAGATACTGATTATGGCCAAACTGCATTGCGAAAGATTCGAAAAAAATCGAGAAAATTCGCTGTCGTCGGTCTCTTAGACCGGATGCTAGTCGCGGAAGCTTAAATACTTGTGTCTGCAAATGTTGTGGAAAATCTGATTTAAATACCTGCCGTAGGTTACCGTATGTGGCCCATCCTAGTCTTATCCTCCTTAGTATCTCATCTTGTTGGCAATTTTTGTAAATGATATTTTCTGCCCCAGTATATATATTCCTCAGCTAATTCGATAACCTCGCCGTTTTCTAGTTGTATTGGTGTAGCTGTTCCCGTGTTACTCATAATTTTAGTTTTTGGTATATTCATTTTAAGTTCACATTGTTGAGCTGCTGTGTTTAACTCAATGACTAGTTTGTGTAGGTCTTCCATACATTCTGCGATCAGTACTATATCATCGGCGAAGCGGAGGTTATTTATGTATTTACCGTTTATATTAACGCCTATGTTGTTCCATTCTAGAGATTTAAATATATCTTCCAGGGCTGTAGTAAAGAACTTCGGAGAGGTGGTATCCCCTTGTCGTATGCCTCTTTTTACTACCATTGGTTGTGTTCCTTCGAAAACTTGTACAGTCATTTATGCGTCGTGAAAGAGAGCCCTTATAAGTTCTATGTATCTATGATCGATCCGACATCGTCTGAATGCATTTATTAGAGCCCACTTCTCAATGGTATCGAACGCTTTTTCGAAATCAAGAAACGCCAGAAAGATAGGTTGGTTGTATTCTAGGGCTTTTTCTGTTATCTGGCGTATTGTATGTATGTGGTCAGTGGTGCTGTACCCTTTCCTGAAACCTGCTTGTTCATTTGATTGAAATGCGTCGAGTCTATTTGTTATACAATTTATGATAATCTTTGTCAATAATTTGTGTAAGTGGGACAGTAATGAAATTGGTCGATAATTTCTTAGATCTTCTCTGTTGCCTTTCTTATATATAAGGATAGTTTAGGCCGTTCTCCATGTTTCTGGTATTTTGCCGTTGTCAAAGCACTCATTAAATAATTTTTCTAAATGAACTCACAATTTTCTGCCTCCCAATTTTATGTATTCTATCACTAATCCGTCTGGTCTTTCGGCTTTATGATTTTTCATTTGCTTTAAAGCAAGTTTCATCTCGTATTTGCTTATTGGTGGGAGATTTTCTGTATAGTGTTTTGCTAACATAGCTCTTTTATCTGTTCAGACGCGAGGAGGTTTATTGTATATTGAAGGGTACAGTTCCGTATAAAACCGCTGTATATAATCTAGCATCCTTTCGCGAGTGCTTAATCGATTTCCATTTTCGTCTGCAAGTGTAACCATTTCTTTATTTCCCTGAGATATTCTTCTTCTGAATACTTTAGGGCCTCTATTCTCTTCGATAACTTGTCTTACTATGTTTTCATTATACTGAGCTACGTCTTTGATTACTGCTTTCCTTATTTATTTGTTTGCTTGTTTTACTTCTTCTTTGGATAACGTGTCTTTGCTTGTTCCTTTTATTATTAGTTGTTTTGTGTTTACAGATATTTTGCTTATTTTCTGTTTCGTATTTCCTTTTGTTATTGTCATGTTGATAGCTTTGTGTATACTTTCGGTAATATATTTATTGAGTTCATCGATGTCTGCCATGTTGTTTTGATCTTCCGTTAATGTTTCCTTCATATTTCCTTCTAGTGATTCTTTAAGTTTCTCTAGCTGATTTCCGTCGATTTTATGGGTTTTCTTTTTCATTAGTTTTTTCCTTTCGGTTTTTGTATTAATTCTTTAGTTTAGATCTCAAAGGTCTATGATCACTCATATGTATGCAGTTTAAAGCAGTTACATCTTTTATTATACCTTTATTATTTGTTATGATAAAGTCTATTTCGTTGTTTGTTCTACCATCTGGGCTCTGCCAGGTCCATTTGCGTTGTATCTTCTTCTTATAGAAGGTATTCATTATTGTCAACTGTTGTTCTTCTGCGAAATTCACTAATATATGGCCTCCGCCAGGTCCTAAAAAATTTTCTCCTTCCTGCTCTTTCCCGACATTCGCACTAAAATCCCCTATTATCATATCATATTTCGTTCCATTTTCTTCTATCTTCTATCTTCTTCAATTACCTTCTACAAAAGCTGTCTATACCCTAGAGTAAATACGTCTCCTACCGAAGTCAGATTTTACTAATTCAAAAAGCACTAAATCAAGACTAGAAGGGAAAACAGCAGTTCTCACCGACACCCCTGAAAAAGAAACGTTAGAAGAGAGATACATCAAGAGAAAAGTGTATTACGCCAAAAAAAATTATGGACGCTAAAAAATCGAAGAAAATCAAGACGGTCGTTAGAAAGAAAAAAGTTCGCGAAGAAAAATCGTCGCAAGAGTCATCTGAAGATGACGCTATTTGTTTAATATGCTGTGGTCCTTACTACTACTACTAGTAAGGAGGACTGGCTGCAATGCAGACTATGTAGGTAAAGGGTGAGCTCACTCTTTTTGTGCTAAGAACGATCCACTATTTGTTTGTAATAATTGTGAATCATCAGATTGAGATTAATTTTATGTAACATGTTCTGTATTTACATTACTTACTTTAATTTTTAGTTTTTAATGTTTAATGACTATAACAATTATAAGTTTTTTTTGTTTTAATGTTGTTTAATAATATAACTATTATTTAGATTTTATACAAATAAACTACCACTTAAGTGTACCCTTACGACATCCCATTTACAATTGACACTTTGCCTGTTACATTTGACGCCATCACGGTGTCAATAGTAACAGTTGGTTTTTGATAAAATTTATATTTTTTTAGGAAAAGCTAATTTAACTATACCAAATATGACTATGCCATTTTGTTCTCAAAACATGAAGTTACAATTTCATATTTTTTTCCCTAGAAGTTAGTCATTGCTGTAGCAGGCGAGTTTTAGACTTGTATTCGTTTCTTCGATGTGCCTATTAGTTCCAAACGGTTTTCTATTACTTGTCTTTGTATTGAATCAAAAGCTGCCCTTAGGTCGATAAATGCAAGGATAAGTTCTTCTCCATACTTCCATTTTTTCCCGAATGTTTGTTTTGATTATGTCGTTTTCATCTCTTACGCCTGAGGGTGTCTTCTTTCTTTTTCCTCTTAATCCTTTAATTGTATTCCAAAAGTTTCGGTTGTTGTTTCTGTATCCCTCATTTTGTTCATTTCCAAAGTCCTCCCATGTTTTTGTTTAGCTTTTTCACTACTTCTTTTGCTTCCTTTCTCTTTTTATCGTAGATTTCCTAGTCTTTCAGATCCTTCGTGTGTATGTATTTTTCCATGCTTGTTTTTTGTGTTGCACTGTATCTTTGGCTTCCCTTGTCCACCATCTAGTTCTTTTCCTTCCCGTATTTATCTTACTGTATCTACATACTTCTATTGCTGAGCTAATTACTTAGTGCTTGCCATCTATCTTCCAGGGTCCAATTTCTATTTTCTATTTCCAGGTTGTTTATTTTTGTCTCTATTATCTTCCTATTTTTATTTTTGTTTTCGTCTTCTGTTAGCTTATTCATATTTATTCGAGTGTATTGTTTTATCTTCTCTGTGGCTGGTTTGATGTTTCATATTTTTCCTTGTACCAGTCTGTGCTGTGTGCCCATTTCTGTTTCTCGTTCCACTTTTATTTCTTTTATGTCTTCTACTCTTTTGTGTACTATGTATGATACTACTTGCTTGTCTCTCTTGTAAGACGAAAGTGGGTCTGTCTTCTTGTTTTTGCTTCCAGAAAGTTTCCAATTTTTAGCTCGTTTGTTATACAGAATTGTAGCATTATTTCCATTGGTGTTTATTTACCTTTCTCCATATGATCCTCCGCAGCCAAGTCCCTTATGTATGTCCGTACCTATTCTGGCATTTCAATCTCCCATTGCTCTATAGTTTTGTGTAAAATTCTGTCATTGTGTTTTCATTAGTTCCTTCTATAGGGCTGTATATTTGGACTATGCTTATTTCTTCTCCCATGTCTGCTGTTACGGCTATGATCTTCGATGAAATTAGGTCATATTTAGTTATTTTTTGTTAACCTCTTCAGTTACTATTATGCCCACTGCTTCCTTTGGTCTCCCTCCTGGATCTATTCCTGAGTAATATAAACTATATTCGTTGTTTACTATTTTGTGCCCTCTTTCTATTTCCTTTACTTCGCTTAGTCCTAGTATTTGTATGTCGTATGCCTTCATCTCCTCTATTATTTCTTGTTCTTTGTTGGTTATTGAGGTTATATTCCATTTTGTTATTCTTAGGTCTTTCCCTACTTCGTTTTTATGTTCCGTCTCTCTTACTTTCCGTATTGCTGTTTAATTTTTATCTATTTCTTCTGTTGTCTCCATCTCTTTTCTTGTCAGTGTGTTTATTTCCCATACTTTTAAGTCTTCTTCTTAATATTGTTAATACTTTAAATATATACTTGCAATAATGAAAAAAATTAGCATAAAATTGTAGATGAAGTTGTTATTCAGAAATTCGAAAACTGTAATCACACAAAGCTTTATTTTTTCAAACAACAAATAAACCGATATATAAGAAGGTTTTTCAAATCATTCGATACACTTTGATTCAAATACAAATTGTTCAAAAATTTACATGTCTGTTAATCAAATACCTCACTGTTTTTGGAAAACAAAACTATCCATTCAGTCCAAAGTGGCCTTTGAATTGAGTACACCCTGTGTCACCAAAAGCTACACAAGCTCTAAACTAACCGTAAATTATTTGAGGGAATGATTAAAATTTACATGTAGTGCTTATAACTTTACCCTTTGTGTACTCTCTATGAAGACCAATTTAAATTCAACCAAGCCGGCATTTTGCTTACAAATTGCTTTATTTGGTATTAAGTTAAACATTAACGTGAAAGCCAGGGCTTTGATTTTTGAAGTGGCCGGGCCTTGGAGAAGCGGCACGTTTCGCATTTCAAACACGGCATTCCGGAACATCTGAAGAATTAAACTGTTTTTAAGTTAGATGATTAATTTCGGCTACGAACGCGGCGCTCAATTAATCTTTTGCGTTCACACTCAACTCGAACCCTTTTCTGGAAGCGGACCGTGAAGATAATAGAAACGTTAGAAACACCAGCCGTGTGATCTCTTCCAGGCGCTATTTTGCACCTAATTTATGGTCAGCCCTACATCATTTCGAGCAGAAGTCCAGATGTCACATCGGCCTAATGCTCGAATCGTGTCTAAGCACTTTTCGGCGAGGCTCCCGAGTCAAAATAGAACGAAAATAGACAAATTGCCTGGAAACTCCGGCGGAGTAATCTGGTAGACACAGGCCCAAAGAAATGCAACTTCCGATTGCTTTTAAGTTAAGTAGGCGATTTTTTGGTGATAAATCTTGCGGGGCCCGGAGAACTTTCTCAGAGATAGATCTCCGGGCTGATGATATTAAAAACAGAAGTCGGAACGGAACTAGCTAAGCTTGTGTACCTCCACAAAATCACGTTTTGTTTCCAAAAGTATCCTGCAAACGTTCTAAAATTAGAGGGAAAATACTAGATGTAAACAATGACGTTTTTGTTCGTCTAGAGCGGATTATTTTAAACTTAGGTCTACTTCGGATGAATTAGAACTGCAAAAGTGATCTTTGAGAGTGCTGAGCTTGGATTATGATCAAAAAATTCGTCTTTGAACCAATTTAAATACCAGGGACGGATCTATGAAAATCTCATGAAACTAAAACGCCCACGAGGAACAATTCGATATACGGAATACCGATTTCAAATTAAAAATAATTAGCATATGCTATTATTCGAATTCTTGAATATCGCATTGTATACTTACATTATCAAATTTTTTACAAACTCATTATATGATTCAAAATCCTTAAAATTATCCGTTAGCTGATCATTCGAATGAAGTAATTCGAAATATTGAATAGCATTTAAAATATAATTATTCAAATTATTAATTAATACATTATTCAAATAAACCAACATTTTAATTATTAAGAGTAAATGGGTTGTACCTAGTACTAAATGTTCAAATGAGCTTTTTTATTGTCTTGGCCTGAATATATGCTGCAAATTTAATCCCCATAGTACAAAGTTTCCAATTTTTTATGGAAAGTGATTTTTCATAAAAATTGAATTATCTCGAAAACGGTTAGGTTTATCGACTTTTAATAAAAGTATCTTCTCAGTAATTTTTGTATTTTGTCAACAATAAGAAGAACAAAATAATGTAAAAGATATTTTAGAAAACAGAACCTATTTTTCCCATCTGAGACGCCTCTGGTGCAGCTATTAAAACGAAACTAGGCTCTAACTTGCAATCTTGAAGAGTAACGTATGCACATAAAATTTCAAAACTATTACTATAATTATATGCACAAAAATGATCGGACAAGTGTCACGTTAGAAGGCTGTAACTCTGTAACGAAACATTTTCGGACTAAGATTTATATTAACTTTTATTCTTGTTTCGGTGTGGAGAACTCCCTCTCTTTGGGCAAGCATTTTACTTACACTCTGCATAATAATAATATATACATTAATAATTATTCCAATATTGATAATTATTTCAACAACTCGACATTAGTTTAATTACCGATGTACTGTAATTATTAGAACAATTTTATATTGTCTTCAATAATTCGATAATCATTCGTGTAACTGAATATTTAGCTGAAAAATACGATGATTAACCTATAGGCGTTCCAGTAATTGAATAGTTATCCACGTAACGTGACGAATAATACAATTAATTTATAGTTCATGTCACCTTCGCAATAGTTACTCTCTAGTAATTCAACCGATTGAAAATATATTTGAATCGCCGTATGTTTGTTCGTACAATTCGATATGTACTGGACTATTAAATAGATCAATTTGTTTATTACACTATTTGAGTAAATCGTTACTTATTCGAACAACTCAATATACGAATCGTCAAACTATTGACAAACTCATTTTTCATTATTTATTAATTCTTAGAATAATTCCAAAGTGCCTCCAAACATTCGGCAGTTATTCGAATTCCTTCATATTTATTTGAATAAGACGATGCTTAATCTGTAGATGTTCCGCCAAGTCCATAGATATCGCAATACTTTTATTCATAAGATAATCAATCTACAAATATTTTAGAACATCGATATTTATTCATGCAATGGAATAATAAATCTGTATTAATTTAGCTTATTTTAGTAACCATGAATGTTTTATGTATAATGCGATATGAACACTAGCTCGATAACTATTTGAGTGAGCCGATAATTATTCAAACAACTCACTATCCGAATTGTCAGACTATTGATCTACTCATTTTTCATTATTTATTGATTCTTAGAATGTACCAAAAGTATCTCCAATAATTCCGCAATTATTCGAATTCCTTCATGTTTGTTTGAATAAGACGATACTCAATCTGTAGATGTTCCCCTAAGTCGATAGTTATCGCAATACCTTGATTCACACGATAACCAATCCACAGTGATTGTGACATTTATTCATATAATAGAATAGCACATCTGTAGTAATTTGGCTTATTTAACAACCATAATGTTTTACTTACAATGTGATATGAATGTAAAAACACTAAGTCGATAACTGTTTGAATAAGTCTATAATTATTCCGAAGAACTCCAAATACGAACTGTAAAACTATTGACACACTCATTTTTCATTATTTATTAATTCTTGGATTAATTCAAAAGTGTATCCAATAATTTGGCAGTTACTCGAATTCCTTCATATTTGTTTGAATAAGACGATGCTTAATCTGTAGATGTTTCGCTAAGTCGATAGTTATCGCAATACCTTTATTCACATGATAATCAATCTACAGTTATTCTAGGAACTTGATATTTATTCATGCAATGGAATAGTAAATCTGCAGTAATTTAGCTTATTTTAGTAACAATGAATGTTTTACGTATAGTGCGATATGTATATAAACACACTAAGTCGATAACTGTCTGAGTAAGTCGACAATTATTTGAATAACTCAAAATACGAATTGTCAAACCATTCA
This sequence comes from Limonius californicus, assembly GCA_014611495.1. Taxonomy (NCBI): domain Eukaryota; kingdom Metazoa; phylum Arthropoda; class Insecta; order Coleoptera; family Elateridae; genus Limonius; species Limonius californicus. Next base: position 11,515 of record JABXWE010028907.1, on the reverse strand, counting down.
ACACTCATTTTTCATTATTTATTAATTCTTAGATTAATTCAAAAGTGTATCCAATAATTTGGCAGGTATTCGAATTCCTTCATATTTGTTTGAATAAGGCGATGCTTAATCTGTAGATGTTTCGCTAAGTCGATAGTTATCGCAATACCTTTATTCACATGATAATCAATCTACAGTTATTCTAGGAACTTGATATTTATTCATGCAATGGAATAGTAAATCTGTAGTAATTTAGCTTATTTTAATAACAATGAATGAATGTTTTACGAATAATGCGATATGTATATAAACACCCTAAGTCGATAACTGTCTGAATAAGTCGATAATTATTTGAATAACTCAAAATACGAATTGTCAAACCATTCAACACTCATTTTTCATTATTTATTAATTCTTTAAATAAATCGAACGTGTCTCTAAATATTCGATAGTTATTCGAGTTCCTTCATATTTGTTTCGATAAGACGATGCTTAATCTGTAGATGTTTCGCTAAGTCGATAGTTATCGAAATACCGTTATTCACAAGATAAAACAATCTACAGTTATTCTCGAAATGTGGTATTTATTCATGTAATAGAATAGTAAAGCTATAGTGATCTAGCTTATTTAGCAACCATGAATGTTTTGCGCATAATGCGATATGTATATAAACACACTAAGTCGATAACTATCTGAGCAAGTCGATAGTTATTCAAAGAATTCACTAAACAATTGTCAGAGTATAGACAAACTCATTTTTCATTATCTATTGATTCTTAGAATTATTCAAAAGTGTCTCCAATAATTCGGCAGTTATTCGAAATCCTTCATTTTTGTTTAAATAAAACGATGCTTAATCTGTAGATGTTCCGCTATACCTTTATTCAAATGACAATCAATCTACAGTTATTCTAGGAACTTGATATTTATTCATGTAGTAGAATAGTATATCTGTAGTAATTTACTCATTTTAGTAACCGTGAATGTTTTGCGTATAATGCGATAACTTATTACAGTAACTTTGTATGTTTTACGCAAAATTCGATTTCTAATCGTATGCCTTGTATTACAACGTCTAATCTATTTAATCATTTGAATCCATAATTATTTGGGAAATCCGATAGTTCCTGCAATATGTTAATTTTGCTTAGATTAAAAAGCTGAATTCTTTACAATAATCGAATAATTTAGTACTTATTATAATAACGCGATTATTATTTACAAACCTTACATAAATTGGAAGAATCCGATTGTTCATGTCATACTAATTTTGTTAGCATGATAGGAACTCTAACAATTCGACATTTATTCGTATAATATTAGTAAATAATAATTGAAAAGGGCGAATAATCCAACATTTGTACAAATAATTCAATATTCGAATACTATTATGGTTGACATAAATTTCATAAATAATTTCTGAAATAATTCTATTTTAATCGATTAACCAGCAACCGATTTTGATTGATACATATGATTCAGGTATAGTTACTGGAATTATTCATTCATTCATATATGCCGATAGTCAATCTGCAGTACTGTAGATATTCCAATAATGTGATAGATATTACAATTACTCAATAATTAGTAATACAAACAGAATCAAGAACTATTACAATAACTTAATAGTTCTCCCACAATTCAACACTTAATCGACGTTGAATGATTCAATAACTAATCGAATAATTCGATACCGATTCGAACAACTCCATATTTGTTGAAGTTATTGTTTTACTCCAGATGTTCACCGAATAAGTTCCGTTAATTGTTCGTTGTGTATAATTCAGCAAGGAAATAGTATCTCGGTACCACTCTTTTATGAAGTTAAATATTTTTCCTAAAATGCCCTTATCTCCTAACGCTTTCCATATACTAGTTTTGTGTAAATGTTCAAACACTTTTTGAAGGTCTATAAACAGTAAGCAATCATTGGACTGCCATTCCACTGCGTGTTCTGGTATAATTGGTCCGATTGTAATGCGGTCCACACATGAGCCTCCCGATCGAAATCCCATTTGTTCTTTATATAGCTCCAATTTAATAGCAAATTTTATTCTATTTTGTATAATCCTGTTAAGTTTGCAAACTTTTGGCAGCAATGGCATTCTTCGTCTCTCCTTGTACTGAAACTTGTATCGCCTTTTTTGAGGAGTTTGAATATTATTTTCATTCCTGGAAGCTTTATGCTGCTAGCGTGTTTAAAAAAGTCAGATAATTTACCCAGATGTACTACTCATCATATTGCATTATTATAAACAATCACTAAAAGATAAATAAAGGTAACATTTGCCCAAATACAAAGATCTAGTGAGTTACAATCAAGGGATTTAGTCCTGCAATGAAAAACGTCGTCCTATCCATTTGTCGTTATAGGTTATAGCCTTATAGGTATTCTCAGACATGGATTGAACATGTGGAGGAACTCCGTCGTGCACAATCCACTTATGGACTCTGTCATTCAGAAGCACGTTTTTAAATAGTGGAGGCGCACTCACCCTCTTGAATGACACTTTATTCAAGAAGTCAAGATACAGTTCATTAGTCAAACGATTGAGTAAAAGTAGTGCCCCTATTATATGGTTCTCCAAATTACCCAGCCAAACATTTAAGTAAAATCGATGTCTTCACTCTACAACAAAGTGAGGATTTTCGCCTGCCCAAACATGATTATTATGCAGATTAATGATACCCTGTTTGTAAAAGTAGCTTCATCAGTAAATAAAATATTGGCAGCGAAGTTTAGATTTTCTGCAAATTTTTTCAGTATGAATCTAAAAACACCATCTTGAAGAGTAATCACAAGCAGTAAGGGCTTGTACCCGCTGGATATTGTACGGGATACAATAATTGTGTACTGTAAAATATAATAATAACTTAAATTTTGTTTTTACGGTAAATGAAAAGCCTTTTATTGCAGTTCATTGATTAAAATACAAAATCGCCTTTATCTCTAACAGTTGGTTTGCGGACGTATGCTGGTTAAACCTTTTTGTTTGGTTTGATGAGTGCAACATGTGGGTAAATTAACCGACCTTTTTTGAGCAAACCGTTATTCAAAAAGTGATCGAAAGGAATTTCGCTCACGTTCAGATCTTTACTTTCAAAACTTCTGTTGTGGATTGGATATAATAATTCAACCCTGTTGGTAATCTTTTGATGATGTATGATGAATAATTAACAGAAGAGTGTATTGGTAAAATATGTTTATTTAACACAGCGAGTACTATACAAGTTACTGCTGTGGAGTATCGAAGAGAACTGAGTGCTGGTTGCACTGTTTGAATATTTGGGTTTTCGGGACTGAACAACCCATTACATAAAGTGGTAGGCAAATAAAATGGTGAAATTCAATGGAAGGCTTAAACATTACAATGTTACTTTACTTAATCTTAAAAGGTTTTCCTTGTACATTTTGGAAGAACTATGTAATAGGTATTTCCAGAAAATATATATATTATAAACTAAATACAATTGAGCTGCCGCAACATACCGCCGGCCTTTGAAAGCTCCCTTTCAAATAACATTAGAAAGAATTAAAATTTTATAATAACACGAAGTTAAACATATATAATGTAATTTGAATAACCGACACAAAGTCATATCAAATATTATTGACTGGGCAATGCGCAAATTTTTGTCACTGCACGAATATATCATCAAATAAATCATCCTTCAGGATAACAATTGTAACGGTATTTTCGTCTAGGTTGTTCGCAACCCATTTCACACTGGGCTCAGGAGTGCATACTTCGCGCTTCCCTCACTCTTTCTCAGTATTTTTGGAACGCGTGGTTGATTTTAGATAAACAGGATTTCCGGTCGGATTTGTTTTGCGTCTGACAAGCGAACGACTCATTGCATAGATTTTTCTCGCTAAAGTGTATTCCACTTTAATTTCATCTCGATTTTCTGAGTAAATCTAAAGCGATAACGTGATCTTTAGTAGATTGTTCGATTACGTTATTGGCATTTTTGGCCGCTTTGATCAACGTTTCGTTTTTATCGTAATTTTTGTCGAGTCAATCGTAGCTACCGATTGACAATTTGGGGACGGCGAGATTTGTCAGAAGATTTCTGCACTTCCAACGGTTGTATCTGCTGCTTGCGAGAAATAGTATTCGAATTCAATCCAGCCGCCTGCTGTGAAAACACGTGCCGGACTCGAGGCTGTTCAAGAACGTTCCATTCCAGATTAACCAGGGAAGTGCACATTAATTTTAATTTCGACGATTTTGGAGTCAATGTAAATACTCTTTGTTTATGTGTATGAATTTCTTTATATTACAGGGTAGATAAAACTAGGTTGTAATTGCACAGGGCGTTTCGAATCATTTTATTGGCTTAATACATTGGTATTTTAGCGTGTATAAGTATTAGCGTACATAATCACGGGAGTCACTTGATATACAGTGTAAGTCAACCGGAGCGGTAGTATTGCGTTTTATTCGGGTTAAACGGCGATTTTGATTTCTCATATGCGCCGTAGATCTTGGAAGGGCTTTCATTACTAGGGTGTATGACGCGGCTTGAGGGCGTTGTTGGAGATAAAAAAACGCAGTATTTTTACTTTAGCTCAAAGTTATTAATTATTGAGGATATATGGAGTGATTGCGTACTGGTAATTGTGTACCGATACAGGATTCAAGGAAACATATACGTTAATGTTGTTAATTGGGTTTTATCAACTATAAATTTATGTTTATGTTGATATTAAATATTGTTGCTGCAATTGGATTTATTATTTATTATTTCCTATCATTGTATTCTTTGAGTAACAAATTAAGTAAGTAATAAACTTGGGGTCCGACTAACCGATCGACATCTGAGTTAATGGTGGTGTACTATTTTTTATATAAGTCGGTGGCGCCCTTTCAGGTAATTAACGTAAAGTTAATTAATATATTTATTCGAGCAAAGTAGAGAACCGCCCATCTTCGATTGAGGTTCCGGGAGGCTATCATTAACCAATTATATACTTACTTAGTGTGGAGAATTTCCCTTGGAAATCATTGTCAGGCGTCACACAATATCACCCTGTTTGACTTGCACTTGTTTGTGCTGCCATTTGTTTCTTGCTTGCAATTCGGATAAATATTCTCGTCTTCAGCGTTTCCAGAAGTGTTGGACCATCAGTTGAATGTGTTGCCAACGTGACAAACGTATTTGATTTATATGTGTTAAATCAGGTTCCACTGGGAGAGTGAGTGAGTCGCAAATAAGGAAGTGGGCGGGGGTTAAAATATCAAGGTCATCTGGATTACTGGACAAAGGAAGTAAAGGTCTGGAATTCAGACATGCTTCGATTTGGGTCAACACTGTATACATCGTATGTTATTAACGTATCACCGATAACTCTTTTCAAATGAAATTTGACTGATTTGATACCGGCCTCCCATAATCCACCGAAATGAGGTGAGCGAGGTGGTATAAAATGCCATGTTATATTGTCTGCGGCCAAAGAAGTTGTAATTTTGTCTTTGAAATTTTGTGATAAATATAAATTTCGCAGTTCACGCAATTCGCGATTGGCACCCACAAAATTTGTACCATTGTCAGAATAAATGTGGGATACCTTTCCACGGCGTGCCATGAATCGTTGTGGTGCATTTAAGAATGAATTGGATGTCAAATCGCAAACCAATTCGATATGAATTGCCTTCGTGGCGAAACAAATAAATAAAGCAACGTACAATTTAATAACTTTCTTGGTACGTCCATGGCCGTTTAAATTAATTGGACCACCATAATCAACTCCACAATTTATAAAGGGACGCGAAGGTTCCACCCTATGTGTCGGAAGGTCACCCATCATCTGTTCAATATTTACAATGCTGGGGTTTCCAACCAGTCAGAATCGTTTTGCCCGGAAAACAAGCGCTCTACCAGCTGAGCTACCCCAACCTTTCACATCTTTACTAGGTCTTAAATTTTGTAATCTTGATTACGTTTTCCCATTTTCTCCAAATTGACCCTTAGTCATGGTTTAATTAATTGATTATTTACACATTTTATTAACCATTGATTTATTAATTGGTCACTGAATAAAAAGTTGTTCAAATAATCGCCGAGAACAATTAATTGGTTATTTTTGTTAGTTATTTCATAGCTTCATGATCATATTATTACCTGAATGAATCTGTAATTAATTGAACAGGAACAATTACTTAAATTGGATTTTTGTATTACTTGATTGCTTAATTAAACGATTATTGCAAAATTTTACTACCCGATTAAATTTATTTATGAATAAATTGTATGATTAACCGATCGCTCAAGTAATTAATTATAAAAAAAAGATTTTGTATTAGCTGATTTCCTATTACACGAACTTCTGAATGTTTGGTGCATTGGATTAATTGAATATTATAATATTTTCCTAACAACTTTATTATTGATTACTGGCTTGTTCGATACATTGATTGCGTAACTATTTTATACTGTAACTATTTTATACTGTAACTATTTTATTAATTGATTACCAGCTAAATTGTTGTTTAATATTTTGATCAGCTGACTATTTTGTTCGTCAACCATTCTAACTGTTTGATTAATTCATACAAACGACTATTATTACAAGCAGTTCCCGACCGCACAGATCTGAATGCTAATACGAAGATATTTGGAAAATTACGAATATCAGGGCTGGAATGTATAGCTTGCAAGATACGCAATATATATGAAAAATCTCGTCAAGTCATTTTCCGTTGTTGGTTGTGTAACGACGTTTTTATGAAAACATTACCGTTCCAAAATAACGTATCCTCAAGAAGACCCTGCCGAAAGGAAATACTCCATAAACTTCCATAAAAATGTGGACTCGTTTACAAAGCAAGAAGGGAGAACGCGGGGAAAATACGTTAGAATTCTAAGTCTCAATAAACAAGAGGAAAATAAGCGCAGAGCAGCGCTTCCCTAAATATATTATCCCAAGACGCAGCTTTTTTGGTTTCTGAGCGCGTTTTCTTTTCTAAATCATTGTTTATTCATTATTGTTTCCTTCCAAAGCATTTCTCGTCGGAGCTGTTACTTGTTAACCGTTTCTATTATCCTATAAGCTCTCCAATTTTCTTTAAGAAAGTGTCGCCAGAAACAAAATGACTTAATCACAGGGCAAATCTGCTCCAGTCAGAGTACCGTTTATTTTCCAAAGCGGAACAGCAAGAATTCATTAACTTCATTTAAACCAACCCATTTTTTGTTTTTCTCCGGTTCATTAAACCTATTTCCTTTTCGAAGCAGGCGCCTTTTAGTGTAATTTAAAAGTTGACAATTTTAGAGTATGGCAGTTAAAGGTAATTGCGGCAAAGTCTCGCTCAAGAATAATTTTACGATGGTCTATTTCATCGATTTTATTCGGATGTAAAATTAGGAATGCGGATTCTATAATGTCGCGCCTAATTTATCTAGTCGTAAAAGCGGAGGCGTAGTACATAACCGTCGCGAGGGATCTTCTTCCATCCATTTGTTGCCATAATTTGATTTTATTGGGATAACAAGACGCTAATGGCTTCTGTTTGCTACTGACGGAGAAGCAAACCAGGAATTCATTATCGTTACGGAAACAAGGCGAAACGGAAAAGAACTGATTGACTGCGTCTTTTTCCAGACACAAATAGATTTAACTTACGACTCTATTTGTTAATTTATTATTCTGTAAAAACCGAGGATAACGTAATTTTTAGAACATATTCACTGTAACGGAAAACTGCCAACCACGGGAAAAGCCTGTTTTATTCGGGATTTGAATTTTTACGTATACGTTAACATATTTATTTAAGAAAAAAGGAAAAATCGGTTATGTGATTTATTCTAAAATTATTGCATACTGCTGTTATAACAAGTAATCGATAATAAAAAGCAATCTTTTAAATCAATTATTCAATTGATTACATAATCAAACAATGAAGCACAATCAACAAATGACATAAACAAGTGACGGCTACGATGAACATCAAATTATCAATAAATTAGATAATTGAACAATCGTCGTTAATCAGTTAAACAGATAGCGAAACAACTCCTTAATTATAGATTAATCAATAAAATTATTCAACGAATCCCTTAATTAATTAATCAAATAAATAAATTATAGTTCTGAGGAAGTGTAAATCACATATAAAACATTTAAGAAACGATAAAAAACACTTCGGAGTAACAGAACAATTGGTTAGTAAAATAGATATTTAAATATTTAAATCAGTAATCAATAACCGATTATTCGAATGTAGAATTCCTCGAATAACATTTAAACAAATAATCATTTAAGTAATCAATAAACTACAAATTGTGAAGACACATAATGAATTAAATAGAAATTTGAAGAATTATATTGTTAATAAACCAATAAACGTTTAATCGATTGATGGCTTAATTGAATAATCATTTCACCAACGAACGAAGCAATTCATTTAACAGACAACTCCTCAAGAAAATGAGCATGTAAAAATATCATAATTCCGATTTTAAAAATCAATTAAACAAGTAATGGTTAAGTCAATTAATGGAGTAACAGAAATATTGAACGATGGCATACGAGAATCAGATTGATCAATCATCATAGATAATTCAAATAATCAATCAATCAAGAACACAGTTATTGGAACAATGGAAAAATGGAACATTTATTAGATATCCAGTTGGCTAACGAAATATATACATAACTGATAATCAAATAATCGGATATTCAAATAATCTGAAATTAATCTATTTCAACAATCAATATAAAAATAAATTCATAATTTGTTGTTTCATTATTGAGTGTGTCAGGGTTGCTGGTAATTTCTGATGACCGGTAATGATATAAGGAATTCAATCAAATATTATTTATGTCATTGTTAACAGTCCACCCTGGGCAAACAACAACAATGTCAATCAAGATTTTGAGAACTTCCTGGACAGCATTTTCCTAATATCATTGCAAATGTGCAACAAGAAATGTTGTAATGCAAAAATTATAAAGCTCCTTGGTTTGACATAATTTCGTCTCTAGTACTTTCGCCATAATTTGCTCACCATCGCATACTCGCCACCGTTTGTTCGTCACCGTTTGCTCACCACCGTTTTGATAGCCACAGTTTGCTCGCCATCGTTTACTCGCCACCGTTTAATCGCCACCGTCTGTTCGCCACCGTTTGCCCGCCACTGTTTGTTTCCCTCCATTTGATCGCAACTGTTTGATCGCCACCGTTTACTCACCGCCATTTACTTCCCACCGTTTGCTCACCACCGTTTTGATAGCCACAGTTTGCTCGCCACCGTTTAATCGTCACCGTTTGTCCGCCACTGTTTGTTTGCCCCCGTTTGCTCGCAACCGTTTGATCACCACCGTTTACTCGCCACCGTTTACTCGCCACCATCTGTTCGCCAACGTTTGCTCACCACCGTTTGCTCGGCACTGTTTGTTCGCCACCGTTTGTTCGGCACCGTTTTGTTCGCCACAGTTTGCAGTCATCGTTTGCTCTCCACCGTTTAATCGTCACCATTTACCCGCCACCGACTGTTCACCACCGTGTATTCACCACCGTTTATCCACCACTGTTTAATCGGATACTGTTTGCTCGCATGCTGTGTCCTCGTCGATTTCTTTCTTCGACAATTATCTGCTCGCCACGCCGATTGCTCGCCAGACAGATGCTCAACAGGGAATTTTATTCTTAAAATAAAATATTATCTGTGGGTATTTAGTATATGCTGTTGATAATTCTCATAATCGTACATTCCTCTAAGCACCGTTGATAGTCAAAACAGGGTTGCCTGTTCCTGTATTTGAATTCGTGTACGGAAATATTAGTTTTTTATGTTTCTTTTAAAATTAACTAGAAGTGTATTTGAAGTTTATGCAGTGTATATTTTTTATTAATAGCTTCTCAAAACATAGTTAAAATTGCTTTATTGATAAAGCAACAGAATTTCAAGTTTTCAAAAACTTTAATAAACAGTTATCCACTGAGAGCACTTCGATAAACGAATATTTCTTTAAAAAATCAGAATATTACTAACAAAATATAAACTAGTTTTTCTGAGTTGCAGTTATGCTTAGTACTGCAAGTAAGTTGGCTATCGAGCAAACAGATGGCGAGCAAATGTCTTGGCTAGCAGCTTTCCCAGCGAGTCATTGGCAATCGAGTAAGCGGTGGTGAGCAAACGGCAGCGAGCAAGTGCTGGCGGGCAAATTACCTGGAACACTGTAATGGTATGCTAAGGTTGACATACTCCTCAGTAACTATGAAGTTCGCACAAATAGTAACAATCCACAGAACTGGTAAAACACCACAAGTTGTAGCATTACATCGGCCCATTGGCTTACTTCCATCTATTTCCAAATATTGAAAGGTGCCTGCTGAAAAGATTTACATAGCTAATCTATCTGAATGAAACAGTACCGTGATACCAGTTTGGCTTCAGACAATATGAGATATAGTGAGTGAAATACTCAAAAGTCTTGAAGCGAAGAAATTATATACAGCCGTCTTTCTTGGCATAAAACAACTTTCTTCTGCGTGTTGCATAACGAACTATTATACATACTGAAGCTAACTAAACCCACATTCTATTACATTTTACCTGATTGACTGATTCAAGCTTAATTCAAATTCACATATTACCCCATCAAGTCAGGATTACCACAAGTTATCGTGCTGGAACCCTTTGTCTACCCAGTTTTTACAGCCAATATTCCAACTACAGCTAGTACAAAAAATGCTACTTTTGCGGACGATTCGCATTCGTAGCTATGAACGAGATTCCACTAGTTGTTTTAGATATCCTTCAACACTATCTTATTCTTAACCTCCTCGAAGATTAGCTCAGCAGCTGGCGAGTAACAGTGAGCCAACTTAAACCAACACCTGTTACATTTACCGATGGGCAGATTGAATGCTCTGAAGTAACAATTATCGGTATCCGACTTCCTGTGCAATGGGATAAGAGATCTAGAAATAATACTGAATCGCAGACTTACATGGAAAGTTCATATAATGAACAAGAACCACAAATCAAGCTCATATTACGACAAATGAGTTGTTTAATGGCTCGAGAATCCAAACTTACAACTGCCAATAGAATTCTTCCATGCATATGTATGTATATTCAGGTCTATTTGGAGATGTGGAATTCAACTTTGGGGTTTTGCAAAACACTCAAACACCAAAATCGCCCGAAGGTTGTAATTCAAAATACTTAAACCGGTGTTTGACGCTCCTTGGCAAGTCAGCAACAAAACTTTACATGAGGGCTCAGGACTCATTGAAGATGTAATTCGCAAACTAACCAGGAATTACTTAAACAGTCTCTCTGGACACCCAATAGAAAAAGCTTTAAGCAGAAGACTGAACAGAAGATAGTCTTCAGATGTGGACCCATAGCACTACGATTGAATTAACTATCAAACTAATTAGATAAGTAGTAATCAATTTGGGATATAGGACTTTTAAAGTGTAATATTAACAATCTACTAAAATATTTTTTAATTTTATTTGCCCTTAATACAGATTACATTTTCGATAGGAAATGATTTTAAACAGCATATAGGTAATA
>JABXWE010028906.1:0-15394 GCA_014611495.1 Limonius californicus | reverse complement strand
GTAATGAGTAGTGTTATTTACCTTTTTCATTAAAAATATTTCATCTGGTGCTTCATAGAGGAATTTGAACAATTCTTCTTTGGTGAAAGTTCTTGATTTTTTTGGTTTGTATCCTACAGATTGGCGTTTTAGGTATGCGATTAACTTCGTATATTGGCTGATGTCAATATTGTTTCTTACAGTTAATACAGATCGTAGCATTGAGTACACCGACCAAAGTGTAGCAGAATTCATAGTTTTAGCTTTTTCGCTAAAGTAAGCCATCATTACGTTTTCAGTGTACCTTCTAACTTTCCTTGAATTACACCATGTGATGAAGAGTTCGTACTGCTTTTCATACTTCCCCCGCGACTTTTCTGGCAATAGGTTTAAAGTCGCGACTTTAGCGGCGCTTGCAATTTCAGGTGGTGTACATGAAAAATCACTACAATCATTTTCTTCTTCCATTTTTGCTGCTTCACGCTCACATACGAATATTATTTAGGAAATTTTTCACTCAAATGGAAGATGTCATTTACTTGTTGACATTGGATACTCTGAGCAATGCATATTTGATTTATAGTTAATAATTGGGAGAGCGAGCGTTTTTTTTATTTAGTCGCTTATAAGCGACAAAGTGACATTCATCGAAAAAGACGACGTTTGCGTTGTCAAATACGAGCGCAAATGCCTACTTTGGATATCGATTGTAGAAAAACAATATTTTTTCGAATTAATGTTTTATAGTAAACCTAATTCTGATTTGCGCCGGTTCTAGTTACGCCTAGTAAAAATGCCGTAAGAGAAGAGAAAACAGTCAACTGCGTTTCTGCTTGTTTGTACTACTGTCAATTATACTAAATATTAAATACTAGTTAAATAGCACTATTGACTGTTTTACATAGTCAATACACTTTTAAGTTAATAAAATAAAAAGATTCCATGTATGAAAGAAAAGTTTTTTTTTTAATAACATTTAAGCTAGATCGGCGTGATTGCGCTATACATGTCTGTTTGGTCTGTAACATATCACGTCATAATCACTATCGGCTGTAACCTCATTATCACTACTTTTATTGATGCATTTCAAGTTTAACTAGTGGATTTTGTAGCTTCTTGGGTTTAATCATTATCACTTGAAGATAGATATGTTTGGGGGCAGCTTACGTTGTTGGAGTCTCTTAAGGATATTTTTACCACGTGTACCATGACTTCTAGCACTGAAGCATTCAGCAATGTTGTTTACCTATTTCTTTGTAGCATTTCTAAGGAAATCTTGGATGGTAGGAATTTTGCTTCTCTATGGAGTTGTGAGTTATACAGGAACTAGGTGCATTAAAGAATATTCGGAGCACTTTGTTCTGAAAAGTTTGTACTTTGTTTAGGTGCTTTTTTGAGGTCGCTCCCGGAATAGGTAATTACTGGTCTTAGGATGGATTCGTAAATTAACGTACCACATTCGAGTTTTAATGGCGAGTTTTTTGTTAATGACCAGATACAACAGTACTAGCTTGACATAGCCCTGATTTAATTTTGTATTTATGTATGTGATAAGCCAAAGTACACAGTTTGTTTTTTTGCTAAAAAATTTTTGGCTTGAAAAAAAAGTGGAACAGCCAAGTTTTATTTTATCAAAAAAGAACTGCAGGGCGCTGATAATTTGTGGCTCCAAATATGCGAAGATAAATATACAAAATTTAGTTGTTTTAGATATGAATTTATTTTTCTTTAATATATATGTTTATGTAGGTTAACAATAAAACTTGATTTTAATTAAAAATGTATTTTTTCTTTTTATTTAAATCTTCCAACCTTGCTAATGTTATGTAAAGTTTTGCCTTCTAGAACCTAACCCTGTGATCTGTCATTGATTGCATTATCTAAAGGGTTCCATTTACGCCAGTTCCTCAAGACCTCAACCCCGACGTAAATTGAGGGCTAGCTGTATAGTATTTTGTCAAATTTATTCTTGTTTCTTGTTTTTAATATTCTATACAGGATCACTTTGAGAGCTTAAAATGATTATGACTTAGTACTTCACTGGTTAAAATTAAAATATCCTGTATTTATTTAGTAAGTATGTACCCATTTTCATATTACTGTTTGTTATTTCACAGTTTTATTTCTATTTTGATAAATATGAATGCCTTTTTATTCAGCGTCTTGTGTATACCTCCTTGCACTCTTACTATTAAACAACATGATTGATGTTTTACTGGTATGTTTATTTAATTTGTATCGTTTTTTATTGTTTTTAATGATGTAAGAGTAATTCATTATGTTGTACTGTACAATATTATAAAATCTTTTTTATGGAAACAAATGTAAATTTCAGAAGTTTAATTTTCCAAATGTTTTTTAATTGAACTAATTCTCGAGATCTGTGAATAATATTGTACAGTAAATTTTATGTTATCATATTATTGTTGTGTTTCCACATAATAATAATTGAACGCACAATGATCAAAATTATTGATCTTTGCACTGGCCTTGTTTCATTTATCTATTAACTTATTGGTACTTGTGTATGTAACAACAGATTGTTACCTACTTGTAAAATGATACGGCCGGAATTTAAGTACATATATATGTATGTATATGAAAGTTTTAGAACAGTTGATACGTAAACCTATTGGCGGCTGCAGTTTATGAACTAATTTTGTTAATAAAATCTTGGGTATCTCTGTATGTTGTATTCAATGGTGTAGCAGATTAATTAGCTATTTAATTAATGGAAACGATTTTTATACTTACAGTTTAATTGAAAATTCGCAAAAGACACTTGACAGCATGAATCGGTATGCTATTTTGAGCATTTACAGTAAATTACTTATTTACTTACTTAACCCCGACGCCTGTTGTACCTTTTGGTGTATGCGTATTTGGCTAGACTGGCTCGGGTTCTCTTCTCCATAGTTCTTTCCATGCCTTTCTGTCGTTTGCTATCTGTGTTACTTCGTTCCAGTTTGTCTCTCTACTTTGCATTGCTTCTTTTAGTTCTTCCTCCCACTCTTTTCTCAGTCTTCCAATTTTTCTTTTTTCTATTCTTGCTCGTATACCGTTTTCGGCAGCCGTGAGTTCTCCATTCTTACGACATGTCCCAAGCATCTCAATTGATTTTGTTGTACTCTGTGTTTTACCGGTTTTACTTTGAGGTTTTCTCTATGTACTTCATTCCTGGTTCTGTACAGTCTGGCCTTGTTTTCAATTTTCCAGGAATGTCATCTCCATGCTTGTGATTTTACTTTGATGCTTTTCTGTTGTCCACGACTCGCTCGTGTACATTAGCACCTGCACCACAACCTTTTTATATACCTACTTCCACCTTTGTCTGCTTAGGGATTTCTTTCATTTCTAAAAAGGTTTTTCTTATTGCGTTGTAAGTTTTTATAATATTGTATAGTATAACATGGCCATGTGTTACTACGCCTAGGTACTTGTACTTTTCTACTTGTTGCAGTTTTGAGCCGCCTATGGTTATGCTGTGTTTCGGTTGTTTTCTACTTATCATTATCCACCATCGTTTTACTTTTTTCTTTGTGTATTATCATGCCCATCCTTTCTAGTTAGGTTGCATACACGTTCAGGTTATGTTGTAGCGCGCTCTCGCTCGCCCCAGGATGGCCATGTCATCGGCGAATGCTAGTACTGCACTTGTATCTTCTGCATTTTCTTGTTGTCTTCATACAATTTTTAAGTACCTCGTCTAGTATTACTGTGAAAACTAGTGGGCTCAGTACACATCCTTGTCTTAGTCCTGTTTTAGTTTCGAACTCCTCCGACTCTTGATTGTTGCATCTTATGTAGCTTCTACAGCACTGGTAAAGTGCCTTAACTGCGTGAATCAGGTCTTTCTCTACTCCTCTCTTTTCTAAACATCTCCAAACGTCCTCCGTTTCCACTGTATCGAAAGTCTTTTCTACATCTATGTAGTATTGTTTGCCGCTATCGCGTTTTCGTTATTTTATCTCAGGGAGAATGTTAGGACTTGCGTGCTTCTTCCCTTCCTGAATACGCACTGTGCTTCTTTCCGCGTTGCTTCTAACTTTTCTCTTAGCTTAGCTTCGTTCTATGACCTTGGCATATAGTTTGCCAGGTACATTCAGGTGAGAGATGCCTCTAACATTTCTGGACTCTCTTACGTCTCTTTGTTTATGTATTTGTGCTATTATTCCTACCTGCCAGTCTAGGGGTGTACGCCCTTCTTTTAAACACATATTCATTAATCATCATCAATCATATCGTATCCTGTTGCCTTGCCGAGCTTCACTTCTAATATTGCTCTTGTCATATTTATTGCTTCATTTCTTGTATTATCTTGGTCTTTTGTGTTGATTTCGATTGTCTTATCTTGTTTTATAACTTCCCTTTTCAGAAGTGTCATGAAGTATTTCCATTATTTCTTTTTCATCATTCAATACTCTCCCTTGTTCACCTATAATATTCTTAATTAGCAGTTCTTTTTTTTTTGTCTCATCTGTTTAATTGTGAACTTGCGTCTTTCATACTGTTACTGTAAATAACTCATCAAATCATTTTTGATTTCCCTTCTCCTAATATTATTATTCAATTCCAGTGAATATTCTAACATTGTATTGGGTTTGTATGAAGTCATAAAAACTCTTCTCTGTTAACGTTTGACATAACTTATGTAACTTACTTTCATGTAAGGCAAATTTCTCATGCTCATCAAACTATAATTGGAATAATTTTCATTAAATTAGTGCTAACATATTTATGAGCAATACTTAAAAAATATATTTTTCTAGCGTAAAAATGTCCACACGGTTATTTCTATTTCTATTGAAACTATAGGTTTAAAATTATTACCTAGTTAAAATACGTTTGTACGTTTTAGTTTTATATATTCGTAACTGACAAATTTGTTTTGATTTTGCAATGAACTTAATAATCTTGTCAAAATTATTAACCAGCTCATGTTTACTCTTTTAAGTTATACGTGATGCGATCCCATGGCGTCCTGTAGTTACTACGCAATTTCATTATTTTGCATATAAAAAGGCAGAATGAAAAACTAAAAAGAAATTGAATAGTTGAAGACAATGGAGATTTAATTGTTTAACGAGTAATACCTTCGCGGACTCGTAATGAAGTCTATAACATTATACGACAGGAGCGTATCTAGGAGGGTACTCCTTGAGATCAAAAATAATTAATTTTGCTACTTTATTTGTGCACATAACACAGGCAATCCCTAATTTATGCGTATGAGTTAAATAAGCCGTAGATGTATTTAACAAAAATAAATGTATCTATTGAACAACGTTACATGCTATATGTTGGAGTTCATAGTGGTAAGACTTAATAATTTCTCATAATTTAATTTCAGAGAAATAGTTTAACACCTGCTATAGGATGATGTCTTATAATCTAATTACAAAGAAGAGGTGTAACACCTGCTATAGAATAATACATGGCTAAGCACCACGCATGCACATAATTTAGCAGTTTACACGGATACATTTTCTCGCGTATTTTAAATTTTGGATGAAAAATGTTAATTTTTCCAGGAAAGAGTTAGCATTTGTCATTATTTTCTGTTTTTTTTACCCGTATAGTAAAATTAAAAATATTTTTCAATGCAGCTTTTCACTTTTCATCAGCTATAATGTTGTTTTACAGTTTTTTGTTTTAATAATAAGTATTATTTTTGCAGAAGTTCGGGTATTTATGATTCGCAAACAGTTTAGTTCTAGTGTTTTTTCGTTCTACTATAGAAGATACTAAGAAATAGTCCCAGCGTGTGGGTAAGATACACCTTTGTTCAGGATTACATTTCAGCACCACCATAAAACGGAATTTACTAATAAAAAAGAAATTTCAGGAAAATTGTTTTTATTTGTTGATTGTGTAAATACTCAACATTCGTTTGTGTACATAAACAGAACATCCCCCAATTATCAGAAAAATCACAATACAATAATTAATTTTGGACTTTGGTATGCAGGCTGAGTGTGCTAAGATGAATCAGATTGATAACTCGCTTATATGAAATATTATTTTTGGGCAGATTCCAATATAGTCAGTGCTCCCTATGTATTGTATCTAATACATAAGGAGCACTGACTAAAAATATTTTAAAATTGTCCTCGTCCTTCGAATGGTACCCTTGCTTCTCGCGTTACAAGCTACATTTCTGTTGTGCGGTGTTATTAGTACATATAATAGTGATATACAACTTCGGACTCTTCAAGTATTTTAAAAATTGATTTAAAAGAAACAAATTAACGCCCTAATGACTACAATCGATAACTGTTGACATAAACTAATTTGTAAATGCGAAATATCACATATCATGTATCTGGAAAGACAGTAAGGCTGCAACTTTGATTGCGGGTATACCATATTACTAATTTGAACTCAAAGACCAAATCAACAACATTTATTTAAACATCTTTGGAGAACTCTTAATATTAGAATAACCGAGTTATCAAGTTGATTCGTTTTAGCAGACTACAACCTCTATATGCTATATCATTTGTTGCATATTTATCGTCCTTGCTTTACCCACCACAAAATTCTTAATTAGATCTTTTACATCTACACAGTGTCTATAATATTGTTTGCTATTGTTATTAATGATAAATCGGCAAGACGTTCTTCGGACATTGTTGATAGCAAATATTTTTTTATTCGTTTTAGCTTTGATTGAATTAAGACCCGTTACGGTTGTTGACTTTACTGTTAATTTTTTATAGTCTTATTGTTTATTTTTAATCGTGCAATCTATGTTGTAAAGTTTTACTTCATGAATATGAGCAATATATAGACATTTACTATTATTTATCATCTTGGAATGGCGCCCCTACTGATCGGACGCCTTTGTGCGTGGCACAATCTACACACCCGCATCTACATAAAAACTTATCCAAACATAAGGAACAAATCCTACAGCTGTCAACATTTTTTTAAAGAACTCATATATACATCTTTAACAAGGTTTTTACAATTTTATGAGAAACCAGAATCTGTTCAAAAATCCGGAAATCCCATTCAGAAAAAGAAATAAGTCGCCAATATTTTGATTAACAAGAACACATTTGATAATCAAATTGTACATAATTTCAAATTTCCATTTTTACACAGTGGCGGATTATGCATTTGAGGGCCTCGAGGCTCAAAAAGGTTTGGGGCCCTAGCTAAAACTAAAGTGGCTTAACTCAAGTCACGAATTTTTGTTTAAAGTTTTTATTTCTACAGTAAGAATAATTGAAAAAAATTCTAAGTAGACATGAGTATTGAGCTATAAATATTGAGCGACTGCTTGACTGATTGAAAAGCAAAAATACGAGGCTGTTTCAAATGAAATCCGGATTGCGTCTTTAACTAAGTTAAATACATTCCTTATTACCAATAATGAAAATAATGATTTAGTTCACACATTTAGGGAGGCCATTAATTGATTATTAAGTGTCTGGAAACGAAAGACAAATTTAATTTCTCATTTGATAGCTATGGCGTCACTTCAAAGTTGCACTAGCGAAGAAATGCGTTCCGTGATAAGATTTTTAACTGCAGAAGGAGTTAATCCTTCTGAAATTCATTCAAGAATGCCTAAGGTGTACGGAAGTAGCTGTTTAGCTCGTCCAAGTGTGTTTGAATGGACAAAAAAGTTTAAAAGCGGCACCGAAACTGTGAAAGATGCACCACGACCAGGACAAGCAAACAGTGTAATCACCGAAAAGAACATTAGAACTGTGCAAGGGCTCATTTTACAAAACAGACGCATAAAACTAAAAGAAATTGCTTCAAACATTAATGTGAGCATCGGTTCTACACATAATATTGTTTCTGAGCAGTTGAAATACCGAAAAGTTTGTGCGAGATGGGTCCCTAGGCAATTAACGCCTGAACTTAAACAAAGAAGGATTGAAGCTTGTACTGTTCGTCTGTCACGTTATGAAAAAGAGAAAGCTGCCTTTTTAAATCGTATAGTGACTGATGATGATTCCTGGGTTCACCATTTTCAGCCAGAATGTAAGAAATCATCAAAAGAATGGCGTCACCCAGCATCACCAAAACCCAAAAAATTTAAAGCTGCTCCATCGACTGGAAAGGTAATGTTAATTGTGTTTTGGGATAAGAAAGTACGTGTAGAAGATTACATGATGAAGGGCACCACAGTCAATAGTGCTTCATACTGCAATCTATTAAAAGATAAACTGAAGCCCAGCTATAAGGGACAAAACGACTCGGATTTCAGTCAAAAGGTGTTTTGCTCCAACACGACAATGCTCGGCCGTATTGCTTGATGGAAACCAAGGCAGTAATAAAAAAACTTAGATTAGAAGATATTGAACATCCTCCGTATTCTTCCGATCTAGTACCAAGCGATTACCATACGTTTGGAGCCCTTAAAAGAGATTTAGGTGGGCTGCGTTTTCCGGATGACGAGAGCGTGAAAAATGTGGTGCATGAGTGGTTTCGCACAAAACCAAAAGAATTCTTCTCCGATGGAATAGAGGCTTTCGTTGACAGATGGAAAGGGTGTATTGAGAGGCAGGGGGACTATATAGAAAAGTGATAACATTTTTTTGTCAATTCAGTTATTAAGTAAACAAGTATAAGCACAATCCGGATTTCATTTGAAACAGCCTCGTATGTATATAGTAATTATGCACCTTCAAAATGGTACTTTTTTGCTTTTTGAAACAGCAAAATTGTGAATATTTTCATAGTCCATATGTTAGCTAATAAGATTTTCAATAAATAGTATTGATAAATTATTTAAATGGCTCGGGCCAAGATTTTTTGAAATAATTTTTGGTGCGTATCGATTTCTACTGGAGTTACAACTGGTAACGCCAAAAACTTTTTTAAAACTGTCTGAACATTGGGAAAAGTCGGCTGCAGGCCATCAGTTAAAGGTTTTGTACATTTCGAATGCTAAACTAATATTTTCTTTCGTATTGGACTTCGGCTGGCAAATAGTGAACATCATAAACATATTAGTGCTTCTGATTTCTAGACAGTATTTAATTCTTGAAAAAATGAAACATTAGAATGAATTTCTCAACAATACTCAAGATATTTAGAAACAATGAAAAAAATTGTAAAATTATAAAATAAAAGATTTAATAGAAAACACACTTCTGAATTATAATTAAATATTGACTGGTATCTAAATAAATTTACTTTTTTCGTAGCTATCAATAATATAACATAATAAGAAAAATAAATAAATTCTGAGAAAGAAAATGCAGTGATCATAAATGACAAACGTTTGAAATAAATAGTGAAATAAGACAGGGTATTACTTCTCAGCACTATTGATTAAGGTATCTGAATAGACTAATTGGAAGCACATGCTCTAGGGAGGAAAAACGTTTTGATCCTGTAGGTACGGAAAAATTGATAAAACATTATCAAACTTTACTAACTGAAAAAAGAAACGAGTACAAGAGCGTAGAATATCAAGTATTTGAAGAAGTATAGTTGAAGAAGAAGAAGAAAATGAAAAATGGAAGACTTCCGGGCCCTGGACGTATACACATTAAGTTTTTGAAGAATACCCCAGAAGTTCTAGTGAAAAACATGGCAAGACTGTTCTTAAAAGAACATTCAGTTTAGGAGGAATGGAAACTGACATATATAAATAATTTGGATAAAAAGGGAAGTAAAAAGGAATGGGACAATTAGAGGGGCATCAGCGTTAAACTATCAATGAGGAGACTGTACTGGTGAAAAATACAACAACGGCTAGAAAAAGAAACACAAGACAGTGGCGGCTCGCGGGTAAAAAAGTAGGTGCTGTTATAATAACCCTAATAATAACAAATAGAAAAAAATATAATTCACTGTTAATTTACCTAGTTTTTGTAGACCGAGTCTATCCTTCTGTCCTTTAATGCAGCAAAATTATTTATTATGTCTTCGTAAAATGGTTGATTTTTTATTAATTCTAATAAGAGTTCTTTTTGAATTGAAATATTTGCAAAAGAAGAAAGTCTATCTTGAGATTCTGCATTTCTTAAGTACGTTTTTATCCGTTTAAGACAAGAAAAACTTCTTTCCACTGATGCACTCGTCGACGGAATAGTTAATATGAGGCAAAACAATTTGTAGGCTTCGGTACAAATTTCTTTGTTCTCACTGAGATTTTCTAATAATTCTTAGGTCTGTAGATTGTGGTAACTTTCATCGGCATAAGGAAGATTTAATTAGTTGTTAAGACGCTGACTTTTTGTGAATACTTTGCGGTAAAATTGAGCTAAACTTTCAAATGCTTTAGACGGAAAACACGAATCATATTGTTCGAATTTCGTAGTATCAGCCAAAGACATGAATTGTAACTTATCACGGTCTTGAAACCTTTCTTCCATTTCCATTACAATGTGATCCAGTACTTAATAAAACAAAATTCTAATTTCTATTTTCTAATTTTCTAGTTTCTTCTAATGTCATTACTTGTAAGGCGAGCGCATTCCCGCTTAGGCCGCTTAGAAATATCAATTTGTGATATTTCTATTTCTGTAGTCTTTTCGAAGAGTGTATCAAAGAAATCGTCATTTCTTTTCCTCTTTAATAGTTCAATAGTTTTATTTATTTTTGTAACACAATAATTAATATCCAATGATTTCTTTTGGAGCACATCAAATAATATGTTAGTGAGAGAGAAAATATCATTAAATACTACAGCTAAAAATGTGAATTCAAAATTCTTGAAATCGCTAAAAAAACAACGGTCAAACCAGAACATGCAGTTCAGCGGCTGATTGCGACTGAACTCTTCACTTGCGCAATTCACCGTGAACCAAATGTATATATTGACGTAGGCGACTCTTCACTACAATTGCACGGGTGTTGTAGGTAAGATTTTTTATGATCACTGTGTTCACGCTTGACGGACTTCATTTAAAATTTAAATTTTAAATACAAGCGGACCAGAAAAA
Source organism: Limonius californicus (assembly GCA_014611495.1). NCBI lineage: Eukaryota > Metazoa > Arthropoda > Insecta > Coleoptera > Elateridae > Limonius > Limonius californicus. The sequence goes on along the minus strand of JABXWE010028906.1, from coordinate 4,502 downwards.
ATGTAATGTGTTTGTTTTTACTAAGTTTATTGTATCTAAGAGTATGCATGCCATAGATAAACGACTCCTAATAGATGTAGGCTTTACCATTGCAACGGAGGTGTAAGTGCAGAGTTAAAACACGTTTGAGGCTGACGCTTCACTACAATTGCACGAGTGTTGCAGGTTTTATTATTTTAAATGCATGGGGACCAAAAAAAAAGTAATGTGTTTGTTTTCACTAAACTTATTGTATCTACGAGTATGTAAGCCATAAATAAACGACTCCTAATAGGTGTAATGCCGATAAATAATTTGTTATGTAATTTAAATAAATATTCACAATTGAATGAAAATTTTAGGTGAAGAGGCACTTCATCTACTTCACTTGGCGAACCGCCACTGAAGTATAATAGATGCATTAAGGAAATTTATAAAAATAATACGGGTTGTGTTCGAATAGAATCAAAGCTTTCGGAAAAATTTACAGTTAATAAAGGTCTCAGACAATATTGTTGCATTTCACCATCTCTACTCAAAATGTACATGAATACAGTCTTAAGAAACTGGAGAAGAAAATGCCACTCCAAATAGGAAATGAACATCTTTATACAGTATAGTCATCTCTTCGGGCTTAGACTGTATCTAGCTTTGCTAATGCTAACTGCAATGGTTAGCGAAACGTCAACAGCAATCAACACAACGACTACGCGCTCTAAGCCCGAAGAGATGACTTCACAGCTTATATGGTATGGTCACGTGAAACAAATGAATGATGTAAGATGGCCCAAGAAAATGCTGCAGTGGACATCAAAAGAGCGAAGACGGCAGTTAGAAGAGGACGACTGGAAGGAAAAAAATCAGTCGTGAAAGGGTTGCGAGAAACGGCCCGATGAGTTTTAAAAACCTCGCTGATATAGATTAGCATAGTTTCCTAAAATATTATTTTTTTATCTAACACACACGTATAAAAGCGATATAACTATGGTGATTTCGAACAAGTAATGTGGTTTATAACCCACTAGTTGATTATAATTCTAACTCACAAGTGAGTTACAAGTCTAACTCACTATTTATTGAAGGCAATGGTTGCTAAGCTTTTTTGTTTGTTGCTAATGTAAATTTATTCTACTTTTTTAAGTGTCAAAATAATTTAATTAAACTGTCAAATTTTCAAATCCTTATTTTGCGAATAGCATTTGTGTGTTGGATAAAATACTATATTACACACGTGTCTTACTTGCATATAAGTCACTCAAGAAATTATTCCACTCGGCTATCGCCTCGTGGCCTAATATTTTCTTGCGTGACTTATATGCCAAGTAAGACACTTGTATAATAAATAACTATTAATTTAATATAGTTTAAACAAATAGAACTTGTGGGCGATCACTCTACTTTTTTTAATATCAAAATCGTGGGCCGGAGAATAATTTCATTTATGTATGTATTTCTCTTTTATGATACATGTTAAATGAACAAAAAGTCTTTTGAACATTTTTTTAGATATTCGAGACAATGTAAAATTTTAATTGCAGTGAACCCTTTGAAATCTACTTATTGAAAATTAAACTTATCGAAAAATTTGATTTATCAATCATATGACTTATCGAAAATTCAGCTTATCGATAATTCGACTTATAGTATTTTCTCTTTAATAGCAGCCGAAAAACTTAATTCATTATTTACTCTTCTAAATTTTCAGAGCGCCTTCAGGAGTTAAGACCACATTATTCTATCTGATTTTACAATTCGAAATTCGTTTTAATGCTTATTTTCTTGTCCTTCCACATATTTTTAAAGAATATTATTCTTTACTTATTTTATTATAAAATTTTATTTGTTTACAATAAATATCTAGAGAAATGATGTAAGACCTGAAAATTAATATGTTTTCTCGAGAACGAATTCTTGAGAAGAATGTGTTAATATAAATTTACTCATAACTCAGTTTATTATTACTCATGTCGTTATTAAACATTCATTACAAATTTTCTGAAGTGGTCTTGTTAGTAGGAGTACTTGTAAACGTTTTTATTTTAAGAACATCATATGGGTATTGGCCATAAATTTGTAGGATTGGGGACCCCTGTGGAAGTAGGCTCAGGATTACGAGTTTGAGAATAATCCGATATTGATGCCCCATTTTACAGGAAGCTCGTTGTGACACATCCTGTACATACATGTTTCAACACCCACTTTCCCAACATTGTAGATATCCCGCTGATGTACTTGTTTCTGAAAGTGTTACAGAAAATAATAAAATAGAAATGCCAGCGTTCTCTTTTCCTGAACTAAATATCCTCCCTGGCCTACATAAACCCTCCCTCACACGCACGCAACTGTAAACGTCGATGAACAGGGTAGTGTGCAGCGTTCAAGACGTGAACGGTTTGCACCTGCAGGCCGGCCTCGTTAATGAGCCCCTTGAGGGGCCATGGGGCCTGCTATAAGCAGAGAAGATGCAGAGGATGAACCCGATGAAGATCCCCAACGAAGGACATCGAAAAGTTTGGTGAGTTTTTTTACACAATATTCCCGTAATCGATAGATAACTCACGCCGCAACCCCGAACAGGTACGCCGGCAGGATGTGGAATAAACGCGTACAATTCTAGTCTTTCTGTTTTTGTTAGGATGCTTGTATTAGAAGTTTAAAATTGATTTATCATCTGCAATTTCTGCTCGCTATGAATACCATGGTAAAATGGTTGTCTCAGATTGTCGTTGGGAAAAATCATTACCAACCAATAACATTACAATTAAATTTTAAATAATTATTACTTTTTATTTGTATATTTGTAAACATCCAAAAGTGCTTTTGACCTTATTTTTATCACGTAGCTACGAAAATAATTGCCATGTAATTGGATTAATCATTAGACATTGATTTCCTGTTTTCATATTCATACAAATAACGAGAAGCTTGCAATCACATCTGTTCTGCAAACACAATACAGTTTGTTTGTATTTTCATAACAGCATTTTTAAAGTCTTATTTTCTTTGGTTACAACAAAACATAAATGGATAAGAGAGTAAAAAATTGGGAGTTTCTGAAGAACGGTAGGGGAAAGCATAACATTATATGTAATAAAATAATGTTTATGATAACCTTTTTATTTAGTTAACTTTACAAAAAAGCAACAAATTATAAATGTACTAAATTATAAACTATGTATCTACATTTAAGGCCGAGCAAACACATTTTTTTATATTTGTATTCTCTTTCTTGTTTCTATATCTTTCTTTGATACTCGAATCTGTTGCTAAATAACTAAATAGTGTTAATAGCTGTGTATCATCAACATATTTATTTTGCAATGGCGGATTAAGGCATTTGAAGGGCGTTGAATAAAACAAAACGATTAAAATAAATGCATGGGGTGTCCATGGACATCCCAATTTTTTGTCGGTAGTATTGATTACCGAAAATTATTTTAAATAATAGTTCTAGGATATTCTTATTTATATACAGAAGTATATAAAAATATTTTTTCCAAGCTATTTTTGAGTAATCATCTCATGCAAAGTTTTTTAAACGGATTTAACGCATTTTAATACTTTTACTCTTTATTGTGGATTAAAAATATGAAGTGCCGTTTAAAGTTTTAGTTTAAAATGGATGAAAGTAAAATTTTAACTTATGATTCTGTGTAGGAAAAAAGCCAAAGAAAAATTCCAGTTGAAATGTCTGGGAAGAGACCATGGAAATACACAGAGAAACCAAGCCATGAAAATATAATTCTTATTTAACTTTGATATTAAAATTGTTTCTAAATTACACCTACATGTTTTAAATTTCATCAAATCGAATAGCGTTTAACTAGAGATTTTTAATAATTCTTAAATTGGCTCAGAAACGATTTAGAATGGTTCCCATTGTATAGGAAGAAGTCAAAGAAAAATTTCATTTCAAAAGGCTGAGAAGAGACTGCCATGGAAATCCACAGAGATACTAAGTCATGAAAATACAATTCTTCCTTTGATGTTAAAATTGTTTCTAAGCTACACCTAGGTACATGTTTATAATTTGATCACATCGAATAACCTTCAAGTCAGGGCCGGATTTAGGTCTGTGGAGGCCCCTGGGCAGAATTCGTTTGAGGGCCCTACTTTCTACCATTCAAAAAAAATCCCAATGGCACAGGACCAATTGGACAGGCTTATGTTAAGTTACATTTTGCATCAAATCAAAACAAATAAAAAAAATTTTTTTTTTGAATTTTCTTAAATAAATGTTTTCATGTACGTTTTAGAAAAAAATGTTATATACAAAACGTGTTAAGGTATATAAAAAATCTAGTAACGTATTTGCGTCAGATCAAAAACAAAGGAAATACGATTTTTTTCAACTTCGACAGTTTATTAAGTTCAGTAATATTTATATTAAATTCCTGGTACTTTTCTAGATTTTCTTATTGAAAATTCATTGATTATGTCGGACGTATCTAGTTGCTTTAAGACATCGTGTTCAAGGCTCATTATAGAGAGATGATTCAAATGCTCTTGACCCATCATAGACC
>JABXWE010028905.1:0-18799 GCA_014611495.1 Limonius californicus | reverse complement strand
GGCAAGTTATACATCAAATGAAAGCACATTTCATATACTTTAAAGTAATGTATATATCATCATTTAAACAAGTATCGCTAAATATGTACATTTATTTAAAGGAAAAACTACACGTTTATGGGGGAAAAATGCTCAAAATTTGACAGTCTATATCTTCGAGCCCTTAATAATTCAAGCCCCAAAATTTGTACTTTTACATGTCTCCATATACTGACACTTATCTGTTAATTTCATTAAAATCGGTGATGTAAAGGTTCAAACATAAGTTGATTTGATATGGAATGACCCATGAGCCCCCATGCCTATGATAGTTTCATACATAATTGTATCCAACCATATATCAGCAAAAACATTAAATTTAAAATTACTTATTACTTTAAAATATATCCCAAAATTTTTCCTAATTAATTAAAAAGTTATCCAATTTAGAAGTACCATCACAATGGGTACTACTTAGTTTCGATGTTGCTAATGCTTTCAGAGAGACCCTTTCAAGGATCAATTCCTTTGTTAAATATTTCTATCAACAAAAATGTTGAATTAACAAAACCTATATATCAAGAAGATTACAGAACGTATAAACAAAAACATACATTTCAAATAATTTTAAAAGAAATACCTACCAACAGTTTGACTCCCTTATTCAACAACAAGTATAAAACTAATAATTTAATGCACTTCAGCAATTATACATTAAATTATTCAGTGTAATTCTATATACATAGGCCAGACAATCAGAAATGTTAATACTAGATTCAAAGAATCTATTCTCTACAAATACAAACAACCAGAAAAATTCAACACCTTCACTTGTTAAAATGCATAAAACAAATAAAATGTTATTCGTTTGTGATGAAAAACGTAAATTAAATGTACTGAAAGCATTTGCAATTTATAAACACTTGCACTTTACCTTTAATGAATGAACAAAATAAACTCTTAAATTGGAATGGAATGCAAAGACTAGCATCAATAGCAACATTAAATGTGTAGTGTGGGGTAGAAGTCAATGAGAAAGCTGATGAACTAACAAGGCTGGGGTCAACAATCTTATTGAGGGCCTAAACCAGCCCTGGGGGTGCCACAGAATGCAATCCACAGCTATGTAAGTGATTGGATTTGCAACACAAAATCTGCTAGGCCAACAAACCAGAACTAAACAATAGCAAGGCATTTAGAAATGGACCTTGCTCAAAAACAGCTGAAGAACTGCTTAAGCTAAACAGGACACGGCCTAGAATCCTCACGGGCTTTTTAACAGGACATGCGACTGTTAAGGGGCACCTCAGGAGGATCAAGAAATTTGATGGAGATCTCACATGTAGACGGTGGGGAACCAGAAACATCGATGCACGTTTTGTGCAATTGCAATGTGTTGGCAAGCATAAAACCACACATACTCGGGCAACTACATATGGAACCGAGAGACCTGTGTACAGGGTACCGAGATCACAGATTGGGTGAATTAAATAACCATGGTGAGCACAATGTTTTTTAGGCTGCAGTGCCTCTGGAACCTATGGTAAAAGGACCTGATCATATGTGCTGTTTTTATGCTGACACCTGTTGTTTAGTATGTATTGATTTTTATGTTTTAAGCACATAAAAATACATATCAAGAGAATACACAAAATAACTACTATAGAAATTGTTAATATTATATTTATGAATTCATATAGAATTCAATAAAGTAAAGCAAAACACAATAAATAAACCTACCATACTTGTTTTCTTCTTAAGGCTTTTACATTTTTTCAAATTAGATGTAATTGAGTTGAAGCAATGACTTGATAATTTTTCTTTTTTCAAAGATGCATTACCTCGAATTGTTTGAAAGTCATTACCTACAATACAGCATAATACAATCTTCTGCAGTTACCATAAATTTATTTACCTGTGCAGAGAACTAAATCAAGGAAATCTATAAATTCCTCTGTAAATTTTAAATCACTTGCAAAAGCCCAAACACATGCATAGAAATGTATGCATTTCTGATTAAGTACTGCCAAATTATCATTTAGACAACTGCGGCCTGCAATGTTTACTAAATTAGTTCAATACACAACAACTCTCTACCACCAACCTTTAAAATTCAAACAACTGCAATAAAATTTGTCGTATGTTTCTCGTGCTTTTGTAACACAAAATGTAAAGTGTAAATAGCCAAGAGGATGTTTGGGTGTTACTTGGCACTTGACAGCCATAACAGTTTTAGAAACCCTCTGTACTAAGGCACCTTCCGTTTCACTGGACAATGACCACAATTTATTTTTAATATCTTCTTCAAAATTTAATGAATTTAATATGCAGCTCTTGGTCTCTATCGGAACAGCAACATTTACGCTTTTCAAAGCGGACTTAATGTGAATACAAATGGGCATTACTTTGTTTTGATCCGTTTCGTGGCATTTAAGAATAGAATCATCAAATAATCTCTGACAAGAGTCAACAAAACATAGTGCTACTTCTGATAAGGCTACATTTTTTTCATTCACTTGATTAGTGCCCTGCATTAATGGTAACTGTACAAAGCCTCTACAATCAGGCCCTTTATCACGCACTCGAACGGAAAATACTTGTCTCGATGTACCGCTTACAAGTTTTATGGCATCTAGGTTTGCCTTTTGCTTTTCACCGCAGTCCTTAAAAACAGCATCACACTGTTTATTTTTACACATTAAACCCCTGGTGCCATTGTAAGTCCCGCATTTGAAGCATTTTCTAATACCTCTTTTCGTAGCTCGCCCCAAGTCGGACAAGATTTTGGAGGGGTCTTTCGGTTCTTCTTGAATGGGTGATGGGAAAAATAGGTAATAAGGCTTTTTAGACATTTTTGAAGCTTAAGTTGCATGCAGTATAAAATCACTTTATTTTTTTGTATTTTATAAATAAAAAAGAATATATAACCTCATTTTTCGTTTCTGGATAACACTGTGTCTAGAGTAGCGATAAGCGATAGCCCAATAGCATTAAAATAAAGTAATGAATTCATTAAAACGACCTTATTACGAACATGTGTTTGTTGCAGTACCGTTATAATGTGTAATCAAATACACAAAAAAAAAGGTAAATTAACTGTAACTAACATGTCCAAAATGATTAAATATCGTGGTACTAGTGTATAACGAAGCGTGTAAAGCACGTGCGACGAGTTTAAGAACACAACGCGAAGCGGAATTGTTTTAACGTCGCTAGTGTTTTAAAAGCTTAACTATACGCGTGTGTTATACGCTATTTTTTATTACACCTCCATCATAATCTGGAAAATAGAGCTGGAAAGCAGCATTTTATTTTTGATTCATTTTATAAAGTAGTCTGTGTGATGTGACGCAATATCGTTAACATGGAAATTGGTTAGAATTTGCTGTTTATGTTGCTATGTGGATTCGATTGCAATTTTACTCCCGCGATCAATTTTATTTTCGTTATCACTATATAAATAAAGAAGTTGATGATGTGTTTGTCCCTTAGCAACTTTAACGCACGCGCGTGTTGTTAGCGGTCGTGTTGTTTAGCGAAATTTCCACAATTAACTTTTATATCCGTCCTATATTCATACAAACCATCAATCCCCCTCACTGCAAAGCAAGAAATACATTGGGTTAATCTTAATAATAATAATTAATTGGTCGGATGGGAATCCTTATGCTGTTAGTCAATCCAAACATCAACAGCGTTTCAGTATGAATAGTCTGTCTGGCTGGGCATGTTTGTGAAAATATGTATACAGTGTATCCAAAATAAGTTAATTTACGTCATAGACTGAAAAACAGAAACTCAGTTTTTGGTGTAGGACGTAGATAGTTTGCCAATTAACAGTAACGTAATACGCAAGACAATTTTGGCCTTATTAAGACACGTGCTGTAAATTTCGATTCACTAACCACATTTTTCATAACTCGCTTTGTATTCAAGATATTAACATCAATTAAGATTTTTATGGAGGTATAAATAGCAGGCATACCATCATTATAAGAACTCTGATTTAGCTCTGTTCTGATGTAATGCTTAATAAGTTTATTTTTTACAAATAATATACTTATTGACAAAAACGTGTTTTATCCTGGTAGGCTGCGAAAATATTTGTATAGTTGCCTGCAAATTGTCAAAATGTACAACCAAGAAACCAAAGTTTACAGTTGTTCCATGTGCAGGGTGTTGTATTCAAGAAAAAAAGGTGAAAAATCGATGTAACTTGACGACCATACTTTTCTGTCTTTTCGATTAAGCCATTGCTTTTCATCTAGTAAAAATACTACGATTTTTTAAAGTTAACCAAATCCTTATTAATGCGGCTAGCTTAAAATATGGGGTGCATATTTCAGGCCCAAAATTATCAAAATGCTGGAAGAGCTATCGTACTACAATCATCTTACAGATGCATTTAAGCAAAAAAATATATTCGGTTCAATTAAAAATGAGTATAAGCAAATCGATGTAACCATTTTACGTCCAATCATTAATTTGAAACCAATCAAAAATCTAAAAACTGAAATCAATAAAAAACCTGCGTCAGATTATAGAGCACCAAAACTGGTGTAAGTATTCTAATAAAAAGGATAGTAAATAAAAAGACATAAGCTGACGCAGACTGTATACACAATGCCATTCCTCTCACGGGAACATAGAATATATTCTACTGTCGCTCAGCGGTATCCTAGACAGCGCGGTTGGTATTGTGAAATGGTTTTATTTTTTCTAGTTCGTAAATTCTACGACAGTCACAATAACCTGGTTTTTAGTGAATTTTAGTTGCCAAGCAAACATTACCCACACATGATAAAATTGTAGGTTGTTTTATTTATTATTCTTATTTTTTTTAATAAAAAATGACAGCATAACCTCGCTCTCACTTTCCAGCTTAACCAAAATAAACCAAATTTTATTTGGCAACTGGTAGTATACCAAAATTTTGTTTATTTAAAATAATTAAACATTTTTTGATAAAATTTGTTTATTGTATGGATTAAAATACAGAGCTTCCTTCGATATAGGCAATTCTAGCAAAAAAGTAAAAAAATCAACCAATTTACGTAGAAGTGGAATTTCCTTGTTATTCACTTAAATTTGCCTAATAGCATTTAAAAATTGCAGGTGTGAAGACTGAAGGTTATTATCCAATAATTAATCATTCAATAATCTGATTAGCAATAATAGACCATTTTCTGCCATATTTTTTTATAGTTAATTAAAAATTAGTGACATAATCATGGTAACACATCAAATTCGGGTACTTTTCAAGCAAGCTTTAACAACGTTTACTTGCAAGAAAGAAGTCTTTTACTCAAATTTGGAACTGTTACGTGCAGTTTTAGACAAGACCACCGCCAGTGACGTCGATTTTGATCCACAGTTCATGAGTAATATGTTGTGGACTAGACCGAATAAAGCACCAGTTACGTACATAGACATTTATGAAGATGAGGTGGTGTCTATGGGCATATTTATATTAAAGCCTGGGATGAAGTTACCACTCCATGATCATCCTCAGATGTACGGCTTGCTTAAAGTAATTGCCGGAACGATCAAAATAACTAGTTTTTCGCTACATACCGAGAAAACGTCTAAAGTTGAAGAGAAGAATTTCATGTCAGACACTGCCAACTGTCCCATGAGTCTTGCCGCAGAACGAAATGTGGATGTCATTGCAGATGCCACGTCTGAGAGCTGCCTTTTAGAACCTAACAATGGAAATCTGCATGAAATAGAAAGCATAGGAGGTCCCGCTGCATTTATAGACATTTTAGCACCACCTTACGAAAGTGATATACCCAACTTTGGCCCCAGAAAATGTACCTATTTTAAAGTTAGTAAAGAGTTAGCACCCCAGGTGTTCAAACTTGAAGAAATAATAGCACCACCATGGTTTTGGAATGATGTCCATCCTTATACGGGACCAGAACTGCTTAATTGAGCTTGTATTTAACATAATTGTAATATTTATTTATATCAGTAAAAGAACGTCGTACAAATGTTTACGAGTAAGCTTTCGATGTGCATGGACTAGTTACATAAGTGTTCGAATGCATTTTTATTCATAAGTACCATTACTTCTGTGATTGTAGTATTTTATTTTAATTCGATATTAAAATTGCTTGAATGTTGATGGTTTCTTTTATGAATTTTCTAAAAATTTATGTTGTACTATTGAACATAAAATATTTAGATTAAGCCCCCCTAAACAATTTAAAATTGACAAGTGTTTTTAATCTACTGCTAATATAAGTTGGGGAACATACACAATTGATTGATTCAGATTTGACAGCTGTCACTGTTAAGTATCAATGGTAACCTCTTTAATTTGTAAAATTTGACATACAGTAATTGAAAGTGAAATGTATACAGGCTAACAAAGTTTACAGCTGAAATTATATCTTTACTATATTTAATATACCTTTAAATGTTGATTAATTTTAGGCTTATCAATCTACACTAACAAAATAGAATATTTTTACAGCACGACAAAAAATAAATAAAAATTGCAAAGAAAATCCAATAAAAGACAACAAAATGAAACTTGTACAACTTTGAAGAAATAGCCCAAACGAAATTAAATAAAATTAGTATTCTGTAGGTGTAGGCAATTCTTTATTTTTTTTATCAGCTTTTAATCTCTTTGGATGGATTCATATTTTACATATAAAGTTTTAACTATTTTCTCTCACTTTTTAGATATCACATCTTTTATGTTTGATGTTTGAAGTGTTTAAGTATCGCCGACTCCAGATAGCTCCATAATTTTTCGGTTATATTTAAGTCAGGCTACTGTGTGACGGCGGAGCAATTATACAGAAGCTATGTCCTAACAAATTCAACTTTATGCTTTCGGTCGTCGTGGTTGAAATGGAAGGAATAAAAATTTCTAATTTTTCAGCACTGTGTTTCATATTTGACTTTAAGAGGTTCAAATAATAGTATATTATACACCAAGGTAGAAAAGTCTACTATTATAGCCCGAGGGCTATAAGACTTTTCTACCGAGGTGTATATACTTTTTTTTCACTACTAGTAACATAAACTCTTATAATTGTCAATTTAATGACCATTTTAACTTAAACCTGTATTTATTTCAAATTATAAAACAAATGGCAGTTTTTTGTTTTGTTGGTATGACAGTTGTTTGAAAATGGTTAATAAAGTTTGACATTAAAGTTAGTTATCGATACAAAGATTGAATCTATGCGTTGTTTACCTACGTTGTTAAATCATCATTTGGTATTCAGAAACATTGTGTTTAAGCACTCGTTTCATCTAAAATACTGAAATTATTAACAATTTTCTCTTTTTAACGTTGCGTTGTTCTGCCATCAGCGAAATTTATATTGACACACTTCTCATTTGTTACGGCGCGAAAAACGTATATTCAAATATATCAAAGATTTTAAAATTAAATTAATTGTTTTAAACAACGATTTCAATGCATAAAATACCATTAAATAGAATTTCCCCATAATACTTGATCGTGCTATAACAAAATTCTCTTTGAAATTGTCACAGGATACTCAAAAAATATAAATTTGTTCATTATACACCAGTGGTTAATAATGAAAAATTATTTACCTGTCACTGCGCCAAGGTAGAGAAATTGAATTTCACGGCATTCTAATATGTGTCAAAATGCTACGCCATATTACTAGTAGTGAAAAAACTTCTTTATTTATTATCCAGTCATTTAAATGTCAATTTCCCACCCCTGCTACGGACATACAATCCGAAACTATAATTGAGTGCGGCTAGCAAACATTCAAAACATTGACACGGTTAGGAAGAAAAAGTCGGTTGTCTTCTATAAAGCAGTATCATAATACACAGGAAATATTCCTATTAATAGAAGAAAATAGTTTGATGTAGGGGTTATTTGTCGACATCAGGCTCGCCTGCTGCTAATATAATACTAATAAGTTAAGAGGTCACATCTAGACTTTCCTATGAATGTTGTCATGTGGTCTTATTTTTTAAAGGGCCCTTAGTTGCCTTTGCTGATATGTTTCCTAATGGTATTAGGATTAAATTACCTAACCTGATTTTATTCTGCAGGTTTCCGTTGCAGTAAACCTCTTTTACAAAATCAAATACCTACACCTTTATATTTTTGCCATTTCTATAGTCTATGCAGACAAATACTAGATGTTTATACTAAACATACGAGATAGAACCAGAAAGTTCCTGACATTTCTTCATAAATTTTATTTTAAAATAAAAGCAAGGTATTAACCTCAATGACCCTCAAATTACTTAGGTAGGTACCTACCTACTCTAGCGTTTTTTTAACCATTTTTTGGACTGGGCCTTAAACCTGAGATGTCAGGTTTGATTCGCCATCATTGCATTCACGAATCCACCTTCCAGTTTAAGTTACAATTGGTTACAATCATAAATAAAATACTATTTTATTTAATCAGAAATTGCTTGAAGCCGGATCTGACTGTGTGACAATGCAAGATCCTTTCCTGTTTCCATTTGTCTGGAATAGCTTCCCGCAACTGACCGAAAACTTAAATGTTGGGTTCAGAATTTGACCAAACTGAACACAAAGTCGTGGTGTACCAACCCCAATTATATACATAATATATCTACAAAAGAAACCAACATGGCCTTTCGCTTCGTTAAGTCGAGAAAATGCTTTAGATTGTTGTTCTGAGGATTGTCGTTTGGTCTCTGGATGTTAACTTTCTGTGTTACATTTACTCATCTGTAAAAATGCAGGGATCGAATTTTGTGTACACTCTTCTCAAACCTAAACCAACTTTTAAAAGTTTGGTCAGGTCCATGCGCACGTCAGTGCTCTATGTTGAACGATTATACGGTGGTTATCGGGTGGCGGAAAAAATGTCCCCGGAAAAAATACCCCCGAAAAAAATATCCCCTGAAAAAAATACCCCGGAAAAATACCCCCTGGAAAAAATACCCCCGGAAAAAATACCCCCCAATAACTAATTAGTTACCGCTACATCAAGGTCCCCAATTTTTTTCTAAATTTTTAATAATTTGAACCTGTAAGAACTCCAAAAAATGATATAGAAAAAATGCTTACTGTGGGTGGGTGCGTGCGGCTATAAATCTTACATTCCGAACTTGAACTATCCAAAAATATAATAAAATTCTAACAGCAGTAAAAATAATGTCCTTCTTATTCCCTTCCTTGTCCTCGCGTCAAGGATTAGGATTAGTTTTCCCTAATTATACCAAATACCTAAGTACTTGCATGCATAGCTATCAGGATATCTGTAAATAATCCCTACAATAATGACTTTTTGCAAAAACCCCTGTTAGCCTAAATAAATTCCTCGTTTTGAATAACTATATAGGTAAACCAAAATTTAGAAATTTTATTAAATTTACTTTTAACCATGGAAATGATAAACTCTCACAAAGGTGGTGAGAAGTTATTGTGTAATGGGTATATGCATGTGGTGCATAAAAACTGTGCAAGTGGTATTCGTTGGCGATGTTGCAAATTCTGTTCAATTATTAACAAGCAATTTAATTCATGTGACATTGTAATTAAACAAACATAATATTTTTTTTTCAAATTAAAATGTTATCTGATTATTTAAAATATCAAGTTTAGATATTACGCATTATTATGTTTGGTTGATTACAATGTTGCATTATTTTATTAAGAGACAAAGCACCCTAAGAAGAAGAAGAATATTTATTACTTTCTTATACAAAGTATATAAGAAAGTTCGGTGGGTGGGTATTTTGAAATGGGGTATTTTTTCCAGGGGGTATTTTTCCGGGGGTATTTTTTCCGGGGGTATTTTTTCCAGGGGGTGTTTTTTCCGGGGGTATTTTTTCCGGGGTATTTTTTCCGGGGGTATTTTTTCCTACCAGGTCACAACAGTAACATGGAGAGAATATTTTCTTTGATAGAAATATGAACGGATGAGAGAAATAAACTATCAATCGATACTGTTGAAAGTATTCTTGAATGTCTAGAAAATTGTGATTTTAATTGTTACGAAATACAAGATTATGTATTAAATAATAAGGTTCTATTAAAAAAGGCCAAACCAAATAAAAAATTAAAAGAAAGGAATAAAAGGTCAGTTTTGTATCTGTGATTTTTGAGTTGAGTTGTAAGATTTATGAGATTATTTCTGTGATTTTTGTTTTTGTTCCTAAAAAATGTATTCCCTATACATTAGGTACGTAGGTATATATATATATATATATGTATAATCAGTATTGTCAGCACTGTTTGTATAATTTTTAAATATTAGATTTTTAAGTCGAGTTCTGAGATTGTTTTGTTTATATTTTTTTGTTTTTGTACTTAATAAACGTATTCTATACAATAATTGGATGTTTGGTTGCTTAAATACTTTTTTCTCTCTCTCTATGTTTCCTCCTTTTTTTAGCTGGTCACTGTCCCGGTTTGACGAACAAGAAATCTGGCATCCCTACAAGAAATTTAACGAAATAGCCAATTTTAACGAAAATAATCAATGGTTTTCCATATTTTCTGATGGAAGTACAGCAGGAACCCATTTAACGTTCAGAATGCATTCCTAGAAGAAAAAGCGTTAAACGATACAGCGTTAGAGGGGGTCATTTCAACACATAGTAAATAGCGATAGGGGAACACGAGACCAAGGATAAACAAGATTCACTTAAATTTTAAATTATTTTATATTAACTTGGAAAATATTTATAACAAAAAAATGAGAGAGAAAGAGAAAGAGAGATGGACAGCAAGAGATACAAGATCTCACTCGCACTCATTGTTGTTCAACCGTAGAATTTTTTGCTTTCGCTTTACTCCACCTATGTGCACTTAAATTTGCTTGGTGAAAAAATACGTAAATTCAATCACCTGATCACAAGGCTTTATCTTTCGTGAGTGACGAAAACAAGTGTACGGGACAAACGTAGAATTAGGGTTTAGGTGAATTACAGCGCTACATCGAATCGCCACCTTTCTCTGGTTGGTTCGGGTTCGCGAATAATCATTTAATACAGTGTGTTCAAGCATGAATTCCAGAACTTATTTAGAGTCGAAAAGTCCATATAAACGTATGTCCCAAAGATAACCGTTAACGAGTTATTGTTTATTTAATAATTTATGTGACTAAAATTTTAGTTCAGCGGATTTCTGAAATACTGATCTAGTTACCATGATCGCGTCTTTTGTTTGGTAATATTTGAGCATCGTTTTTAACAAGTTATTGTTTGTAACTCGTAAGTTTATTACTGCGATATTGAAGTTATTGGCTTCTTCTTTGTATCCTTATTCCCATCGTAATTCACAAGTGATTTACAATGCCAATGTTATTTTCAAATGAAGAACATGCAGTTATTCATTATGTTTATGGTCTGTGTGATGTAAATGTTTTAGCAGCACAACAAAAATATCGTAGAAGATATCCCAATAGAAGACTGCCTATGCGTGCAGTTTTCTTTAATTCACATCGTCAGCTGAGGGAACACGGCACTCATGCAAGACATGCAGTCGACCAAGGAGTTCTTCGTATACTCATAAACGATGATGAACAAGTTCTTGATTTATTACAAGAAGATCCGTCTTTAAGTGTGCGAAGAATTGCATTACGTACTGGGATATGTAGAAACCACGATTGGAGAATAATAAGAAGTGCTCGCTTACATCCATATCATCATCCAAGTGTTCAAGCTCTAGGTAATGAATTTGAAGCTGGGTATAAAATAGTCAAAACCCACCGCTTATTTTGTGGTCCGATGAAGCTTCTTTCACACGAGATGGTATCAATAATTATCATAATTTTCATGAATGGGATCCAGAAAATCCTCATTTAAGAAGACGCTCGTATTTTCAACATAGATTTAGTATTAATATGATAGCTGATATTCTTAATGACCGTCTGATTGGACCATTTGAATTGCCACACCGTTTGAATGGTGCAAATTACGAATATTTTCTAGAATGATCTTTATCCTTATTACTGGAAGATGTGCCATTAAATATTAGCCGTGCAATGTGGTATCAACACGATGGGGCACCGGCACATCAATGTCTTCGTGTTAGAACTTGGCTTAACGCACATTTTCCGGGAAGATGGATTGCAGTAGGAGGAGTAGTACGGCTACCGCGTGCGCCGGACTTGACTCCCTTAGATATTTATCTTTGGGGTCACATGAAATAGATTGTTTATGCAACTGAAGTGCACACGTTAGAAGAATTACGCCAAAGAATACAGCAGGCTGCCGATATTATTAGGAATAACCCAGCAACCATATTAAGAACGCAGCGATCTCTTCTGCGACGTGCGGCTTTGTTTATGGAACACAATGAAGATAATTTTGAACATTTCTTTTAAATAAAATAGTAATAATGTATTAAAGAAAGATTTATTTCATAAAATTCGTTGAACTAAAATTTTAGCCACATAAATTATTAAATAAACAATAACTTGTTAACGGTTACGTTTAGGACATATGTTTATATGGACTTCTCGACTCTAAATAAGTTCTGAAATTCATCCTTGAAATATTTCCCATACGTTTTGGGACAACCTGTATACGAATCAAGAGAAATAGCTCAGTAAATTGAATCTGCTTAAATTTGGCGGTTTTTTAGGCATTGGGTAGACCTGCGTTATATCAAATCGTGGAATATTTATTTTTTTTGGGTTTCGGAAAAGCCGCGTTATATAGAATCAGCGTTAATCGGGGTAGCGTTTTACTGTATTCTTTTTTTTACCAACATTATATTTAAAACATATCAGTAAAAATACTGTACAATAATAACATTAAAGATATCACAATTTATCTTAACACTAAAAAGTAAGTTTAGCAGTACTTAAGTAGTTCGATTCAAAACCAAGGTTTTCCTAAAAATTAAGCAATAATTAGGTACATGTATACAACAAAGTTTAAAGTACAATCAAAAATTACCATTTACAACATCTGACAAAGTTTTCATTAATTCATTTAATTAATTAACGAAAACATTCCAATGATTCTAGACCTTAAATGTTTAAGTCAGCAAATATAGTTATTGTCCTAAAATAGAATAATAATACTGATAATGCTGTACCTACAAGCTAAGAACACTGAATTTCTTTTGAATTTTTAGTGTGCTTAGGGTAAAATTAAATCATTGAAGATTACATCGTTCAAGATGGCAGAATAGTGAACTTTTTCCTTTAACATTATTGCATTTTAAAAATGTGTTAACTCTTGTCTACTTTTAGTGGATTCTTGCATCCTACATCTAAGAAAACTGCTCTTCCTCGATTCGCTATATCTGCATAGTCACGCTTGCTTGGAGAACATAGTTTGCTGGAGAAGTGGGTGTCCCGTTTTCTATTAAAAAAGAAGTTAAAATCATTCAGATGCCATATGTTTTACTTAACTAAAACTGTTTAGGTAGACAATATGGGGAAGTACAGAAATATTTAGATGTATTAGACTTAAACGTCTTGTTGCTGGATTTAAACGTCGTACATAAACAGTTTGAAACGAGTGCCAAAAATGTTCAAAATCAATAATATTTTTAAGAACACCTGTATTATTATACGCAATAAATAAACGTGCAGACCTCGCAACAAACAGATTTATACATGTATACATTCTACTAAGGTTCACGTAAGGTCATGTGCAACAAATATTAATCTGCAAATTAAACACCCAAAATAAAGAGTACAATACCCTTGTTGAACAATGATGTAAACAATTATTAATTCAACAATTCCTATCACGAATAAAAGACCCACCATGGAATGTTTATAAGCTACAACACATTGTCTTAGTTGTACAAATAAAAGTAACGGGTGAAATTATTTTATTAACAATTAAAGGCATTTCTTGTGGGAGAAAACGCAACGGGCAAAATTATTGGTTGTGAGAATCTAAAACTCCGCCGAAAGCCGTTCACGTCTACACATTTTTTTGTATGGACCTTTTCCTTTAAAACAAATTTGAATGATATCCCATGTGCAAAATCGTACTACTAGAAATTCAGTGAAAGGAAAGAGATATGACGAATGCCTTTTACTTTTGCTGTCTTGTACTCGCGTGAAGAAAAGAAATGATTAATAGATGCGAAATTATTTAAATTAAAATTTTTGTTAAATTTATGGTTGTATTTTTGTGACTATAATCATTTCAAACCTGGAGGGTGTACCAATTAATTTTCTGGGGAACTCCTCCACGTGAAGGTGATTACCAATACTGACATCCAATTCGCAGCTTAATCAGCCATTTTCCTATCACTGCGTCTTAATACCGACGCCAGGGAATCTGTTTTCAATTCAAACCTTTAAAAACCCTAACTTACCCTCTTCCAGGTAATTCCATCTGATCAACAGACACGCTCTTCACGTAAAGATGATCATTACACCAGAGAAGACACAACGTCCTGGGCTCCAGTACATTCATGTCATATTCCCAATTTAACTCCACTTTCTTTATGTTTCCCCCCAAATCCGCAGGATGCGACACAACAACGGCGTAAGTTGTGCCATGTTCGAGCTTCATATCTCCGCTAGGAGTCAAATCCATATGGACCACTCCAGATGGGCTATGAAGGGAGGCTTTAATGAAACCTTGCACCCATGGTTCTGCCGTTGCAGGTTTTGCAAGCTGAATGCTGACTCGATAGAGACGATCTGAAACCGATTTCGATTTATTTTTGAGTTTTTATGATAATCTATGAATGCTATGATGCATCCTCATCTTGCCACTTTGAAGAAACTAGGCAATATTTAATAAATTATCTATGTTATTCGTATTTCTATAGGTTATATCTAAATGATTTATTAGTATGAATTACCGTTAGAAGATAATATTTAAAAAGTTTGACTGATTTAGCGCTGTTATGATTAAAACGTTAAACATGCAATTGCACCATTAAGTACTTCTTCTATACCGCTAGACAGTTTACTATATATTTTTTAAGAAGCTAACTAAAATGCGTAGAGCGCACCCTACAGGTTCCAGTAGTTTGTATCAAAGCTATTATGTTCCAGTACCTCACAATTGTTTTGACTATGTGATATGTCCATGAGGATGGTTTTTAAATAATTTTCCTACATAGAAAACTAAACAGGGTGTGGAAAATAATGTTGATACAAAGTTTTATGTTTAAGGAGTAATCTAAATAAGGCACAAACAAATGTTATTTCTACAAATTATTATTTCCTAATAGGTGGGAATACTTATGGGGTGATTTTTCATTCATTTCCTGAATTGAGTGCGGAAAATGATGGGCGACGAATTTGGTCATTGGTGTACACCAACAGTATTGACCTTGAAAGAGTTACAGTACAGGGGGTGATAGGCAAGAAACAATTACCATTTTATATTCCTCAATTCATTCAATACAAAATGTATAATATTAAAACAATTTTTAAAATTTTTTTGGTGGACTACATAGATAATCTGTCAATAATTTTGCTTGCAAAGTATAGAACCACAACTGACTCCGCTGGAATGTGTCACATCAGTAAACTTAAAAATATATCATAATTTCCACAACATTCAAGGATTGAAGGGTCAATTACTTACGACAATAAGGATACTCTCTTCCAGTAGCAGTGAAGAACTTGCTGCCCATGGTATCATGAAACCTGGAAGACTGCGGGGCAATTTCGTTTTCTAAGCCCGGACTCGAGTCTGTATGGTAGCCCATCAAAGCGCAGGAGCCCGAGCCTGGCTTGCAGGTGAAACACTTTCCTGCCAGGAAGTGCTGGTAGCTGGGACACTGATGGGCTGTAAATTTAAATAGTTACAGAAAGCAATAGATCTTTCTTGTATTTTTAAATACCTATGTAAGGGCACTGGCTGTTTATGCTGTCTATAAACAGTTTGATGGCCCTGACATGGTTACACGCGACGAGAACTCGAGACGCTTCCTCTAGGCCGTCCCTGGAAGTTACCCAAGATAAATGTTTGACGTAAGCGACATTGTTATAAATATTACCTGATTAGTGTTAAAGGAATAAGGGGGGTTTGGGTTATGTCGCATCCTGGCTGCTCTTTCCCATTGTTGGGATAAAAATCTATATGGCCGCAGGGCTGCGACATTCCGTAGCCTAAAAAGAGTTTCGCTTAGACGACTTTGATGAAAGTTTAGCGCGCAAAAGCAAAAAAGCGCTTATAAATTAAAATAATTTGGAGCTATTATATGAAATTACGTTTATTTGAGATCTTATTTTTATATAAACGTTAGACTAATAAATATTGTTTAATATGGTACCATGAAAGGAAGGAAAACTAAAAACGCTTGAGGCAGTTACTGTAATAAAATAAATTTTTTTCCAATTGCTGGTTACATTTCTATGATTAATTTACATTAGTTTAAGGATTAAACAATAAAAAATGTTTCCTGAACTTTCCCAGTTGTAATGAACAAATATAATAAGGTTTTCACCGAACTTGCAAACTCTTGGTAAAAGTAGACATTAGAAATTTCGGACATTTCGCGACAACACTGATGACCTCGAAGTTCAAACTGGATTTTCTCGTAAAAAGTGGACCATCCTATGCACATGCAACACTAAATTTGTTAGAAAAGCAAGCTGGACTGTTAGCACATAAAACAACTGAAACTCATTTACCAAACATAGACATACCCAGGAAGAAGATACTCTTGCCATCGGTATGGATGACGTCTACCAATTCTGCATCAGATGGATCTAAACGGATATGGGCAGGCATACCCTAAAATATGTACAAAATTTACAAATATTCTCATTTTTTACGGTTAAAGCTCACCTGAAAATAGGGTTCAGCGGGATCAAGTCCCGTAATCCTGCCCAATCCAGGTACCATGGCTCCAGCGTACCCGGCAGTGTGCGCACCCAAAGAGTGCCCAATAATATGCACATCAGTAGCATCTAACCCATAATTTTTCTAAAATAAGTCATACACATTTTAATTTATACGGTTTTAACCTTAAAGGTTTCGCGGTTTTCTTGCTCGATATCTAATTTAGCCAAGACTTGACCCAGTTTCCGCCCAATTAGCGCTTGAGATCTTTCTAATTTACCGCGTGAATTTTAATTGATTTCCAATCAGGGCACCCACCGCATGACTTAATTCGCTGTTTACTTACCATGAGATACTTAATGAAGTAGCCTAACTCCAGGCCCACCAGGCGGGTGTTTGCCGTTGCTTGGGTGTACAGGGGAAGACTCCCTCCGGCCCAATCCACGACGATGACGTTCAAATCCTCCGCTTTCAGCAGCTCATCTCTCATGTCTCCGACCTAAAATCATCGCTCAAAGTAGATCTTGGTGCAAGGTGAAATCATCGAGATGCTTACCCAGTTTGAGAGCGGCGTATCAATGAAACCGTGAATTATAAACTTGACTTTCTTTTTGGGATCGAAATTTGACTTCTTGATGGTTTTGTCATCCTGCGCTTTGATTATTTGTCCCTAGAAGTGGTTTATTTGAAATTGGTTTTAAACAATGAATGGGTTCAATTTAACAGGTTTTATAGGTGGTAATAAATAAGCAAATGCTGTCTCACGGCCATGTTTCAAAACTGATTTGCAAATAAGGAAAAGCAGCAGTAACGATGCATTTAATTGTTTGAAGATAAAAGGTTTGTGCAACAGCTTCTACATGGAAGAACGTGAACTCAATTTTAAATGGGACCTAGTTAGGTTCAGAACAATAACTGAAAATGTTAAATAAGACCCATAAAATTAACAAATTGAAGTTTCATGCAATTAATAGTATTATTTATTTCTGATGCAATAATGCAGCTGTCTTACCTCTGAAGGATTAAGCCTGGTGTATAAAATAAACCTAGTGTTTATCACAGATCTGGGAAGCGGAAATACGTTAAAAGGTCGATGTATTAGATGGTACCAATTCCTCGTAATGTTTAAACAGCCTAGCTCATCATAACATCTGGTTTCGTTTTCAACTGCAACAACATCCTCTATAATTATTTTGAAGCTAATTGATTTGTTGACTAAGCGATGCTAAATGGAAGTTTTCATAAGTGACTTTCATGGTCGATGCAGTTACGGGCCAAAAATAAACATAGCAATCGAATTTTTGTGGCTTTTCAACGTCTCTGGGTAATTTGTGGTTATTAACATACACAGATAATTACAAAATCCTTAAGTGTGGTCAAGAAAATCCAATCGACGTGATTGACCATTTAAGAACTTAAAAATTTAACATCTTCTAATGCCGTTTAAGGTATCTGTTTTATTGCATACATATCAGGGTTTCCCCTAATTTCCACAAACTGATACAAAACGACTTAATTTAAGTGTAAAAAACAACTATCATATTTTATAGTTATTTAAACGGTTTAATTATTTCTTTATTTGTTTCTTAAATTGTCATATGTGGCCATTATTTAAGTAATTTAATTTTTTATATTTAGAACCTAAACTATATGTTTGAATGTGTACAGAGCTATAGCTGTTACTAAATATTAAATTTAATTGTAGACAACACAAACAGTAGTTATAATTGACTATATTTTTTTAATTTGTTCCTTAAAGTATTCGCCTGAACGTATACAGAGAAGGGGCTTCACCTATGTTTCACAAACTGATAGTAAAATTTGTTAATTGTTTACCTTACTTCGTTGAAATTCATACTCATATTTTAATAATAATAGGCAATTTCAACAAGTATACCCAATTTAAGTGTGGACAGCAAAAAATAATCCTTTTGATTAAATATTATTTAAATAACTTATATTTTCCTAATTTGTCCCTTAAAGTATTTGTTTTAATGTATTTAGAAGAAGGGTTTTCCATATTTTTCATAAAGTGGTACTAAAATATCTCACTTAGGTGTGTCAAAAAAATCAATCCTTTTCATTAAATATTATTTAAATAATTTAT